>JARHVA010007977.1:207500-217500 GCA_037957365.1 Torreya grandis | reverse complement strand
AAAGATTAAGACATGTTAATTTTAGAAGTTTATATGATATGTTTGTGAACAATCTTGTTGTTGGAATTCCATCTATCCCATCTCATCATGAAACTTATGAGGGTGTATTATGTGGTAAGTAACATACTAACCCCTTTCACAAGAATCATGATGTGAATTCTTTACATTCTTTAGAATTGGTTCATAGTGATGTTGTAGGACTTGTTACTGCTCAAACTTTGAAACTTGGTAGAGGGTTCTTTCTGCCCTTTCTAACTTGAGTTGTATGATGGAAATAACCTAGGGATATGGGTCACTTATGGTGGGGTTGAACCTCTAGAGAAGGTCGGCTTCCTCTTTGATGCTCACCTAATTAATGCTTCACAGGGAAAAAAGTTAGAAAGAGGATAAGGGATTTTAAGAAGGTTAACCAAGTGATGCACCAAATATAAATGTAAAACTAATATAACCTTAAACCCACACTAGATTTTTAGAAGATAATTCTAGGTCACACAACCTCAAGATCAAGTTAATTGCATAAGTGTTTCATAAAAGAGGTTTAAGAAGTAATGGATGCAAACAAAGAGGAGTTCTAAGACTCATTAAGAGCTTACATCAATAACATAAATAACACTAATCTAGACCAATAAACAACATTGAAAACTCTTTGAACAAGGTCAGAAAGAGGGACCATGGATGAGGAAGACTCTTCTTCACACAATGCCATAGTGCACAACTCACTCAACACAAATCCAAGGTGAGAGATAGGCAAAGAATGTCCTTTATTGAATCAAGAGGTATTTCTTAAAAATGATTGATAGGGTTGAGCCTAATCAAGATGAGTATACTTTTCAATATCTCAAAGAGTATCCTACTCCTCAAAATCATAAAAGTCCTATTAAGAATATGAGAGAGATTTTTAATGGAAAGAATGGGTAATATAGAGAAAATGAGAAAGAAGTAAGAGGGAACACCTTCCAAGAACAATCAATTAGCTACCACCTATTAAGGGATGCTCCACCATATTTTGGTCTAATCATGAGTAGTCCACCATCAATAGTTATTCATCATTAGTTCTAGTTAGTCTTTAAGTTCTTTTTATTATCTAAAAAAAAGTGTACTAGAAGACAAGAGTTTGTTTTATATGATAAGTCATGATACTTTCAAGGAGAAAATATCTTCAAAGGTTCTAATTAACATTATATATTCTAGATGCCTCTCCAATCTCCCTAATCTACTTCATGAACCTCACCATACCTTCCAGTCAACTTCATTATGAGGATAATGTATTCATATCCTTGGGCCTGATGAAACCATGCTATGTTTGCTTTAAGCAACTAAATTGACTATCATATTTATGCCCCGGCATGCTTTTTACTACAAACCTTAAACATTGATTCATTATAGATTAAAACATAATCTCATATTGGTTTTCCCATAGTCAATATCTCCACCTAGATGCATTTATATCATTTGAATAGTTATTATCTTGCTTATGTTAAGTCTAAAAGGACCTATTTTACCTCTATACATCATGGAGACCAAGGTCTCATTTCATCAACAAGTTTCCAACCTTTGATCTGTATTAGGTCTATTAAACCTATTCTACATCTACAAATATTAAATGATAATGTCTAGTCCTATTTCAGTTCAACCTAGGATTCTATTCAAGATTGGTCCTTCTACATTAGCCTTTTTTGGGTCAAAATAATGCCCCATCAACCTTCATAAAAAATGTCCCAAGATCGATCCTAATCATTAGCTATCAAATGATAATTTAGCTTGTTGACCCCTTGACTCATTTGGTTCTATTCATATGCCTTGGTAAAAATGACTGTTAGACATTAGATATACTTGGAGGGACCCTTTTGACTCTTTGACCTCCTACATGTTGTAGATCCTTGATGTAAGATAAAACACCAATCATTATATTTTTTAAGACCCATTATTTGAAATCAAATAACTACTTCATGAGCTTATTTGATGTCCACTCCACCATATTTGACATTTGTGTGACTATCAAATTTAAACCACAATGAATTTTTGCTATGTCTTAAGTTTTATGTCCACATGATCATCAAATATGTCCATGAGACCATCATTGATGTTCATGTGCCCATTATAATTTGAAAACCATAGAGTTAGTTGATGAGGTTTATTTTGATGTTTGTGTGAATGTTAAATACGTCCACATGATTGTCACTTTTTACAATCAAATATTTTTTTACCATAGCTTGATTTTAATGTTTGGGTGGATGTCATTCTGCTTGAACAATTTATTTGAGACAAACCATTCTATCAAAGCTTTTACATTGGTATTTTGTCTTTGTTAGAACCATTGCTATAGACATTTTGTTTGAAAGAAATATGTCCTCGAGGAAATTGTCTTAATTTTTTTTGAAAGATTTGGGTCTTAAGGATTTTTGCTCAACCAATTTTCCTAAAACAATTAAGTCCTTAGGATTTTTATTGTGAAACCTTCACTTGATGGAACTCAACACTTAGCTAAAAACCCAAAATAATTATATGATCACTTTAATCAAATAAAGTTGAAAACTTTTCCAATTATAACTTAGCTTTTTATCATATAGGCTCCCTTGGAAATTGATAAATTACACTTTAAGTTAACTTAAAGTGTTTCAAAAGCTTTTCAAGCTACATGATCCCTTTGGTCCACTCATTCCATCTAGAACTTTTCTCAAACCCTTTTATCATTTAAATAATCTATAACTCTACTCATCTCTTCAATTCATACTTGACCTTTAGGATAAAGTTTTATATTTAGGCTAAAATTGGCCAACATTTCTAGCGACATCCTAGGTTTGTATTCTTGTTATGTAGGAGACTGGTTTCCTTTAATTGATCCTTTGGCAATATGGAGTCACATTCCTTCTCTCCAGTTGATCATGAATTGATACAAGGCTACCCTTTTTCTAGAACCTCTCACGAAGCAACAAGAAAAAAAAGAACAAAACAAATAAGTTGCCCAAGGCACTTATTGAAGCGAAACACATAATAGAAAATAAAAAGTGAACAAGGCACTTAGAGGAAAGCATGAAAGGTAATATAACTTGTACAAGGTTGAAATTTATAATTATTTTCCACCTAGGTCAAATGGGAAACTATTTTGTGTACCTTAGAGATTTGAAGCAAACTTGCCTTTTGTTGATAGCTCACTTCTTTATCTAAGAGTAATTGGATGCTCATGTCTTCTTGGGGAAGTAATTGGTTCCTTTAATTACCATTTTTGGAGCAATAATTTTATACATGAGTCCAATACCTAATCATACTCATAAATTTATGTATTTTATAGGAACAACTTTAGTTTTTCTTCATTCATGAACTATTGATCATGAACATATAGACTAACTTGATCTATCTCCTTTGACATATCTACAAGGCTTACCTCTAAGAGAAATGGATATATTATTTCGACTTATTGAGGCCATTTGGGCTCATTATCAACTTTCAAAAGTAGAGAGATGTCTAAATTTGAAGTAAAAAGTTGATAACCCTATTTGAAAAGTTTAAACATGTCATCTTCTGAGAGAAAAACTACCTTTTTCTTGATGGTATCACCCCTTTTATTCTAAAATGGACTATATTTGAGTAAAGAATAACCTAAATGAAAGATATCAAACAAATCTACATATTTATTCTCATGAAGTTGCAATTCAATTGGAGCCTTTTCAAATTGGATTTCAAAAGCAAGCATATCAATTCTTTGACCACAACCATAAGGCTACAAGTCATCTTTTGATATCTTAGATTGGTCAATCAAAATTTCTTCATCTTCAACATCAAATTGGTGATTGAGCATGATCTCAATTTCATCTTTCTCAATTAGGACATATTTCTCTTGTTCATTAGCCTCATCTTCATGTTCTTGTTTTTGTACTTGTATTTTAGCCTCTACCTCAGCTTTCTCCTATAATTCATCTATTCCTTCATCTTGAAAGACTATAACATGCTTGTCCTTGCCTATTAGTGTAGTAATTATGATTTTTTATTCCTAATTTTTCTCATTGGGCTACTCTTCTTGATTAACCTCTACCTCCTCTCTCTATTGTTTTGCTTCTTTAATGGCCTTCCATGGAGTAAAGTCTTTGGAATTTTGAGGGGAAAGGATTGGAGGCTAAATGATTTCATGCTTAATCTTGACTTTAGCATCTTGGCTTATGCCTGATGGCTATTCCTTCTTTCTTGATTGTTGAATCTCATTCCAAGTCATAAACTTAGGTTTAGAAACCTCTTCTTCTACCCTCATTTTTGTTATGGATAAGACAGGAGTTCATTGTTATGTTGCCTTTGTAATTGCTATTGAATATTGGAGATGTTGATTGTCAAGTTCAATTTTCTTGGCTAAATTAGCCTCAAAATCATGGACGAGATCACTAGAGATATCTTCTTGTAAACTTGAATATATAGGATCATGTATGGTATGCTAAGAAACATGGAAATTAGTCTCCTCAAAGCATGCTTGTCTAGCCTTATGAGGCCTTTCTTGGATAGACTTATAGGTAGGAAAGTTAGATAAGGTCTAGATGGACTCTTGAGGGATATAGTAAACATTAGTTGCTGATCATAAGGAATAAAGGGGGCCTCTATAGGAACATACTACTGCAATTGATGACCCTAAGGTTTTTAATAAACATCCATCCTTTCTTTAATGGCTAATATTATACCACAAGTGTCTAAAACATTAGAACTAAACTTTGAGTGGATTTTCCTTATGAAAGATGAGAATTCATCTTTATATTGATGCAAATTATCTCTCATGCTTTGAATTCTATGATTACAAATCTTCTCTCTATATCCCTTCCTAGTGTATATGTTTATCATCTCTTTCTCATACCCAATCAGAGTTTTCTTAAAGTTATAGATGGATTAGTTTGGGGCTTGATTGTCCTAATCAGGAAGACAAGAAGGTTCATGAGGGTTACTATAGGATTGGTATGGGTCACCATATTGTTGGTAAGGCTCTATACATAGTTAGAGATGCTTATTATAAGGATGATAGAGATCATGGTAGGGATAATATGGGTCATGAGGAAGGAAAGAGCCATGCCCTTGATAATAAAGATCATAAGAAACTTGATAAGGCTCATCATAGCTTTGATATAACTCATGGTAAGGATGATTAGGCTATAATGGATCATAAGGATCTTGTTAGAAATTTTGATAAGGAGGTGAATGATAAGGGTATTTACCATAGCTATTCATATCAATCTCATATGTCAAATGAGATCTAATAACTGATTAAAATCTTCACAAAGACATGCCTAGGCTACTTACAACTAGAAACTTTGATTTGGAGTTGTCATTGGTGCTAATTTGCTTTCTTATAAAAGCTGATTAGAGGAAAGACACATCAGCAATCTTTCCACTCTTTTGGATATTGGTCGCACTAGGCATGTCAAAACTATTATTCATCAAATTTTTAACTCTAGGAGAGGGTTCTTTAGGACTTTTATAACTTGAGCTATATAATGGGAATAACCCCAAACTATGGGTCACCTATGGTGGGGTTGAACCTCTAGAGAAGGCCGACTTCCTCTGTGATGTTCACATTAACTAATGCTAAATTAATGATTCATAGGGAAAAGGGTTAGAAAGGGGATAAGGGATAA
This sequence comes from Torreya grandis, assembly GCA_037957365.1. NCBI lineage: Eukaryota > Viridiplantae > Streptophyta > Pinopsida > Cupressales > Taxaceae > Torreya > Torreya grandis. Next base: position 211,891 of record JARHVA010007977.1, on the reverse strand, counting down.
TAAGAATGTTAACCATGTGATACACCAAATAAAAATGGGAAAATCCTATAAGATTGAACCCACACTAGATCTGCATAAGACAATACTAGCTCACACAACCTCAAGGTTAAGATAATTGCATAAGTATTTCATAGAAGAGGCTCAAGAATCAATGGATGAAAACAAAGAGGAGTTCTAAGACTCATTGAGGTCTTACATCAATAGTAAAAAGAACACTAATCTAGACTTGTAAATAGCATTGGAAACTCCCTAAACAAGGTCAAAAAGAGGGACCATGGATGAGGAAGATTCTCCTTCACACAATGCCATAGTGCACAACTCACTCAAAATAGATCCAAGGTGAGAGATAGGTAAAGAAAGTCATTTATTACATCAAGAAGTAGTTATTATAAATGCTTGATGGTGTTGAGACTAATCAAGATGAGCATTCTTTTCAATATCTCAAAGAGTATCCTACTCCTCAAATAAAAAAAATTCTTTATGAGAATCTGACAGAGATATTTTTAAGGGAAAGAATGGGTAATATAGAGAAAAGGATAACAAGAGAAGAGGTACCACCTTCCAAGAAGAATCAATTAGCTTCCACTTATCAAGGGATGCTTCACCATCTTTTGGTCCAGTCATGACTAGTCCACCATCAATAGTTATTTGTCATTAGCTCCAATTAGTCTTTAAGTTCTTCTCATTGGATGATGAAAATGCACTAGAGGACAAGAGTTTATTTTATATGATGATTCATGATTCTTTCAAGGAGAAAATATATTCAAAGGATATGATTAACATTGAATATTTTAGATACCTCTCCAATCTCCCAAATCTACTCTATGAACCTCACCGTACCTTCCACTTGGATTCATTATGAGGACAAGGTCCTCATATTCTTGGGTTTAATGAAACCATGCTATGTCTTCTTTACGAATCTATCTTGACTATCATATTTATTCCTTGGAATGATTTTTACTACAAACCTTAAACATTGATTCATTATATATTGAAAACTAATCTCATAATGGTTTTCCCATAGTCAATATCACCACTTGGATGCATTTATATCATTTGAATAGTTAGAATCTTGCTTATGTTAAGTCCAAAAGGACCTATTTTACCTTTGTACATCATGGAGACCAAGGTCTCACTTCATCAAAAAGCTATCAAACTTTGATTTGTATTGGTTTAAAATATCTATTCTACGTTTATAAAGCTTAAAAGATAGTGTTTGGTCTTATTTTGGTTCATCCTAGGATTCTATTCAAGATCAATCCTTTTGTACTAGCCTTATTTAGGTTGAAAACTCACCCTATCAAACTTCATAAAAAATTTCCTAGGCTCAATCCTACTCATTGGCCATCAAATACTAATTTACCTTATTGAATCCTTGACTCATCTCACTCCATTGATCTACCTTGGTATGAGTGACTACTAGTCATTATATCTTCTTGCAGGGACCCTTTTGACTCTTTAACCTCTTTCATACCATAGATATTTGATGTATGATCAAATGCCAACTATTAGATTTACTAAGACCCATAATTTGAAATCAAATGGCTAATTCACAAGCTCAAATTTGATGTTCGCACTCACATGATATAATCTTTGTGTGATTGTATTTGACATCCAAATGACCATCAAATTTAAACCACAATGGATTTTTGTTATGTCTTAATTTTTATGTCCACATGACCATCAAATATGTTTATAAGACCATCATTGATGTTCATGTGCCTATCACAATTTGAACAACATAGAGTTAGTTGATGAGGTTTATTTTGACATTCATGTGAATGTCAAATATGTCCACATGACCGTCAATGATATTTACATGATCATCACTTTTTAGACTCAAATGGTTTTCTTTACATTCTATTGGAGATTTTACATCAATTTTTTGTCTTTGTCAAAACCATTGCTATAGACATTTTATCTGAAAGAATATGTCCTTGAGGAAATTATCTCAGACAATTTTCCTAAAAGATTTAGGTCTTCAAGATTTTTTCTCGACCAATTTTACTAAAACAATTAAGTCCTAGAGATTTTTGCTATGGAACATTTTCTTGATGGAACTCAAAACTCAACCAAAAACTTAAAATAATTATATTATCATTTTAACCAATTAAATTTGAAAACTTTTCCAAGTATGACTTATATTTTTGTCCTATAGAATCCTTGGAAATTAACAAATTACACATTAAGTTAACTTAAAGTGTTTCAAAAGATTTTAAAGCTACATAATCAAATTTTTATACTCATTCTATCCATAAATTTGGTCAAGCCCTTTGATCATTTGACTAATCTAGAACTCTACTCAGCGCTTCAATCCATACTTGACCTTTAGGACAAAGTTCTGTATATAAGCCAAAATTAGCCAACATGACCTCTTAAAGTTGTATCTCTTAATGTTTATTTGTATTTTTTTACTTTTATTGATGATTACACTATAATGATCTTATCTTTTTTCATTAAAAATAGATTTCATGTGTTGTCTAAATTCAATGGATTTAAAGCTAGTGTTGAAAATGCATATGATTTTTCTATTAAGAGATTAAGAAATGATAATGATGGTGAATATGTTAGTAAAGATTTTATTTCATTAGTTGTGATATTAAAATGTAAATAACAACTCCCTATTCCCCTCTATTAAATGGTATTGTTGAAAGGAAAAACCACACCATCATATAAATGGCTAGAACACATTGCAATTTGTAAATGTTCCTTAATTTTTATGGGTCAAATCCATTAATACTACTGTGCATATTATGAATAGAATCCCTACTTAATTTTTCCATTTTTCCACATCAAAAAACATGTATGCACATAACATTTCATTTATTTTGATAAAACTATTTTTTTGTTACTTTAGAGATACTAACTATATTGATAGTGTCTCATGTACATTTGATATGTTAGTAAAATGATTTAGTATTAATTATTGAAAATAACATATTACAATTATATTTCAAGAGGTATATTTGTCTTAGATGATTAATCAATGAAAATATATTATTATTATTATTATTATTATTATCATCATCATCATTGAAATACATTATATGCATAAAATCATGCTTAATTTGACAAATTGATCATGTTTAGTTGTTTCATTTGGTAACAAGATCATCCTTAGTGAGTTTAGATCTTTTTTATTTCAATTTATCAGATACTCTCATTTTATTGTTTATGCTAACATCTTTATATTCTTCATTTAATAATAATATATGTTATGAAATGCAAAGTATAAATGGATTTTATATTATTGGCTATTCATCATTTACTTTACTAAGTATTCTATTCATACATCTCTAAACTAATTTTTTTAGCCTTATATCTAGTTGATTGGATGATGGCATTTCATGCTAAAATTATCCATATTAGATTTATGAGAGATTATACCTCAATCTTTCATTGAAGCATATTAAACTTGAAAAGTTTTTTGATAAAATTCAAATGATAAAATGAGTTATTACTACAATGATATTTAATATTTGGTTAAACTTAGTATCATATTATTATTAAATTATTGTATGTGCATCACATGATAGTTTGGAATGCTCATCTTGTTAATAATTGAGATGTCCAATAATGAATTACATATAATAATTTATGTTTTTCACTAACTTTATAGTCAAAGTAGTGAAATTCTTTGCCTAAAATATGACCTATTTGTTTTAAAATGTGTTTGACCATAGAATTTCATATGTCATATTTTTATGTATGTGGTTATTGTGATGCTAAAAATATTATGCTATCATGAGTCTATGTTTGGATATGTGTTAAAGTTTTGTGTAGGTGCACAACACCAATAATTATACCATATTGAAGTTCATGTGCATTTTATTTGATAAATTTTTTTCGATGGTGATATTTATCTATAGTTCTATCCTACAGATGAACAAGTGGTAGATATCTTCACAAAACCACTTGGTGCTACTAAGTTTTATTAGTTTTATGCAATGTTGGGCCTCTCAAAGTTGCCATTGAGGGGGAGTGTGCATGATAATGCCACTTCCAAATGGCCATATTTTAATTCTTCTTGACTATACTTCTTCTCATTGTAAAATATTGTAAAAATTTGTATGAAAATTATATGATTTAAGTAAACTTCATGTTAAAGTTTTAATTTTGTACTCCAATACATTAAAAAACATAATTTGTAATAGAGGTCTTTATGTTATAAAAGGCTCCAAATATGCTTAGTGATTTTTTAATAATTTTGACCACCTTATAGTTATCATTCATGATGTTTTACTCTTAGACCACCTTCCCATCAAGTTTGATATTGAATGGTATGTTCCTCAAACAAATATTTCCAAGTATTAATTATATATCAATGTTTCCCACCTTCATCACTTTGGGGCCCATAATACCATTGTAATAACTTGTAATATTTCTCCTTA
>JARHVA010007977.1:147500-202500 GCA_037957365.1 Torreya grandis | reverse complement strand
TTTGTTATTTTAATGAACTAATTACTTATATACAATGGATACATTTTCTATATGAGAAAAAGATAATAGTGGTGGTTGAATCAATTTTAGAATACAAGTTGGAAGTGTGATTAATTTTTTAGTTGCAACCTTATTTTAAAAATGATTTGTGTGTGTGTGTGTGTGTGTGTGTGTGTGTGTGTGTGTGTGTGTGTGTGTGTGTGTGTGAGTGAGGAGTGAGGAGTCTCTACTAAATCTTGGTTGTTCAACCTAAATCAATACTTCAAGTTACATGATATGAATTACAATATGTAATCATGTATAATTAATTATCATCTTAAGGGAGATTGATCATCATTTCATTAAATTTGGACATATTCTAGTCTAGATTAGTCTTAAATTGTATTTATTAGCTTTTATATTATCAATAATTGAATTCAATATTTTTATTATTGGATTCCAATCTATATATTTTATTAATCATATATAAAATAAATATAATCTAATAAGAGGTTAAATATATTCTAATTTAAAGGTGATATTATAAGTTTAGATTCTTAATCATATGTATGTACTTAATGAAATGTTGGTTGATTATCTTATAAGGTTGGTAAATCTTGTTGAAATGAATGGGTACAATAAGGAAAATATATATTAGGAAATTTCAATAAGTATTTTAATAAGAGGTACATTTCAAAAAATCACTGTGAATGGAAGTAAGCCAATTTCAAATTTTATAACAAAATAATCTTTGAATAGTAGAATACAAGACAATGTTTTTAGATATCCTTCAGTATGTTAACTATATGTAGGATGAAAAGACCAAGGTGAAATAAGTTTAAACTAGGTTTATGTGATTCATTATGCATGATGTAAATTTTACCAAACTAAACACCCTAAATGCCACCATTAAGTCAAATTGTGTGGTAGAAGAAAATGAGAAATCCATGATCAAATATTCTCAGGGGATGAAAATCAAATATACTCAATTTAATAGGTTTCCTCTTACTCCTTCCAAGAGAGGGATTAAAATAAATTATTTCAATAAAAATAAAAAAATGGAAAGTTAAAAAATGATTCCAATACATACCATGGTAATGCTAAGGACAATTTAAAGTCTCAAAGTTTCCAAAAATGTACTCATTTTTTCACTCAAAATTTTACACCTACCATAAGAGCCAATAAAGTTCCATCACCACAATAAGGACCAATTCAAGGATGTTATTAATTTGGAAAATCTCATTATAAAAAATATTTCACACAATTTGTTTCTAACCAAGAAGACAATCATATAATTTATGTAGACATGGACAACCAACAAGTTGATATAATAAAATCTTCTTGAGGTTATAAGTATCATGACCAAAATTTATTTAACTATTTTAATAGAATCTAGGATTAATGATAGATTCATTTCTTATAATTTTGTTTCAAATTATTAAATTTAAAAATTCAATAATAAGAGAGGTGTGGAAAGTTGAGTTTGGAATGGGAAATAAATTCCTTGTGACATTAGTCCTATTGAAAGCATAATTTGACCTTTGAGTTTTCACGATTAAATTAAAATTACAAATAACAAATTTAGGATCCTATGATGTTATATTAGGCATGGATTGGTTATTTAACCATCATGATAGCCTAGATTGTTTCAAAAATAGTTTCCAATCCTTGGATGACAAGGTAAATCTAGTAACCCTTCAATTTATTACTACTTTTAGATCCCTAAAATGATATATGCCTTTCAACTATCAAATATAGTTAGGAAGGGTATTTATTATGTGCATTATATTTAAAATAAAATTATTTACAGGCATAACCAAATTTTAAATAGTATCCCATAATTAGGATGTGTTTTCTAATGAATTATCAAAGCCACCTCTAGTCAAAAAAATCTCAATACACTTATTTCTATGATCTAAACTAGTAGCTTTGTAGGCCCTACATAGAATGAACACTAGAGACTTAAAGGAACTTATATTGCAACTTTAAGAACTTGTTGAACCCATATTTTGATGGGATTTGACATTTTTAGCTATGTCCATCATGGAACCATAGTGGATAAAGTCCCAAGAATGTGATGCATAATGACAATCCAAGTCGACATTTATACATCCAACAAAACAACCAAATAAAAATGAGGAGGATCATGGGAATACAATAAGTTGTTACATGAGTCATGAAGGAAAATGGTATATTAAACTACCTAAAAACAATATAATTTAGTGTGACTATTGGGAGGTGAAATGTGGAAGTAACTACCTATAGATATTCTCTATAATTAAGTTGAGATACAATGACAAGGTTAAATATGATCCTACAAACATAGACTAGGATTTGTGAACTATCTCAACATGGCATGCATGCAGTGTACTATAGCATATTCTTGATAAATTATAGTAAATATTATATGTGCATATAGATACAATTAATTTTTTTTGGTACACAATTAATATTGAGGTTTAATAGATATTGAACACAAGTTACATTTACATTTAGTCTTGTAAGCACAAGAGCGATGATTGAACACTATAAAAGGCTACATTAATACATTGAATGGGTGTTTCTTGAGTTTACTTGTTATTTTTGTTGTTATGGTTGTCATTTAGATTGGTAATGTTGTTACAATTTGTATGATTTACAATTACAAATATAATTACTTATGTAGAACATTGTTCTTTTATCATTGTTAATTTTATGCATAGTTATTTCCAAGAATCGAGAGGTAATATAAATACTTCCTAGTATCCTAATGACACAATGTAATGTGCAATAAAAACTTACTACGTTATCATTTACAACTAACCCTGACCCACCCCAATATCTCTCTTCATGCCTCACATGACCATTCAAGGATATCTTATGTGCTATTTTAACATGAGTTAAATTAATATTAGGAGATGTGTGTGGGTAAAAACACCAAAATAACCATTAGAAATGAATTTATCACACCCAATGTTTCACCTTGGGGAGCACCGATAGTTTTTTGAAGAATAAAAATGGGACCCTCCATCTATGTATAGACTAATTCATGTTTAACAAGATAATAATTAAAAATAAATATCCTCTTCCAAGGATTTATGAATCATTTAACCAAATTAAAGAAGAAGCTATATTTTCTAAACTAAATATTTGATCTTAATATCATAAATTATTCATCAGGGAAGAAGATGTGCATAAAAAAACTTTTTGAACTTGATACATCCATTACAAGTCCATGCTGATGCCTTTTGGAATCACCAATTCACCTTTAATATTGATAGACTTGATAAATATTGTTTTTAACTATTATTTGGATCAGTATATATTATTTTTCTTGGATGATATCTTAATATATTATAAGAATGAGTAAGAACATGAATATCTTTTGAGTTTAGTGTTGAAAAGAATGAAATAACACAAGATATTTAAAAAAAATCCAAGAGTTCCTTATATAAAAAATAAATACATTACTCAGGTCATATTATCTATAAGGAAGGATTTTTAGTAGACTCGACAAAGATTAAATCTATCAAAGAGTGGATTGTACCAAAACATTTAATTGAAGTGCATAGTTTCATGGAATTTTGGGGGTATTATAGAAGGTTTATGACATTATATTACATAATATCTAATTTAATTACTTCCCTTAAAATTTAGGGTGAGAATTTTTAATGGATACCCAAGTGTGAATAATCTTTCCAAAGTCTTGGATAACTCCTTACTTTAGCATCAATCCTATTTTTTTTGATCCCAATGGATTTTTTGAAAGAGTAATCTTTTGAACTTACCAAAGTCATGATAGATGTAAAGTATATCAACTTTTCCTTAGATGCATATGGTCTTCTTATGTTTTAAGATAAGGATTTTATTCTATAACATGGTAGTGTTATAGGAAATATTTTGCAAGAAGTTTATCTATCTCCCTATTTTTCCCATCCAAGTGTTTATGAAGATGAACAATGAGTTGATTTTTTTAATTTATTTTTAGCTAGTAATCAACAAAAATGTGGCTTATTTTATAGAAAATTGGTTTGAATGTTAATGGGTAGAATTCAAACATTACCACCCTCGAGAACAAATATAACCCAATGATATTTATGGGTAATTGGGAAGTCATAACCATGGATTTCATCATTGGTTTTCCTAAGTCAAATAAGAAGCATTATACATTATATTTGTGGTTGACAAGATTACAAAATTTACTCATTTCATACTAGGAAATATCTTAGATGATTTTGTTGATCTATTAGAGATATTTGTTATACAAGTGATTTTTATTCATAGAGTGCCCAAATTAATTATATATGATAAAAGAAAAGTTTTTTACATCAAGGTTTTGGGAAACCTACTTCGGTACTAGGTTTAACTTTATCTCTTTATATAATCCTAAAATAGAAGGCCAAATTAAAATATTAATCAAGTTCTAGAAGACATGATTTGTATGTACCATGATGGATCAATAGTACAAGTGGTGGGATTTTTTGAATCTAGATGATTTTTCATAAAATAGTACCTAATATTCATTCCTTAAGATAACACCTTTTGAATATTTTGATGGAAGAAAGTGCAGGGCTCCATTTTCATAGGAAAGTTTATAGAATATTGTCACTATAGGTCTTGATATGCTACATGAGTGGATGATCAAATATAAATCCTTAGATGTAATATTAAGGTAGATTCAAATAGACATAATAGTTATGTATATTCTAAGAGGACACCTAGGGAATTTCAAGCTAGACAAAGTGTTCTTAAGGGTTTAGCCATAGAAAAGTTCTAATTAAAATTAGGGAGATGTTAAAATTAGATCCTCATTTTGTGTGACCTTTTGATTATTTTCATAAAATAAGCCTTGTTAATTATAGACTAGCATTACCATCCTCTCTCTTTAAATTTTAGATATGTTCCATGTTTCATTACTTATATAATATATTCTTGATTCCACTTACATTCTGCATTGGTAGAATTTATAAGTAGAGGATGAAGTGAAATTCAAGCTAGAATTGATTCAGATCCTAGCTAATTACAACATTAAGTTTTGTAGTGAGGAGATTCAATATGTATTGATACAATGGGAAAAATTAAAGGAGAGAGTGTGCTACATGGGAAAATTAAATTATTTTTCACAATAATTTATGTTATATCTTTGGCATCAAGACACTACCTTATTAAGGGGGCACAATGTCATATCCCTATTTTTGGCACCTTAATTTTATTTTCGTAATAGTTTCCCAAGTGAATAAAAACAATAACTAGGACATATATTAGTCTCTTTACTTTTTGTAACTATAGAAAAAATCATATTTTTAGGATGTATTGAATGAAACATTGAATCTTTTGATACAATTTGTCTGTTACCTATTATTATTTAATTATATACTAATTTCGATAAAAAAATATAATATTTTGGTTTTATTGAAATCATTTTGTAATATTAAACCACTTTAAAAAATTTCTCTATTATAGTTTGATACTTTTACATAATTTGGTTGTTAAAAAAAATATGAAAATATGATTATTAATTTTCTCCTAGTAGATACTACTGAGTTTTCTCTATTATTTTTTAAGTGTCAAGATTATCCACTAAAGATAGGTTTCACTTAGAAATACTCTTGTAATAATTTTGATGAAATGATAATATATAGAAAATAAATGTAAATAATAAATAAAGTTCATAAAATTATAGTTTGAATTAATAATTTATTATAAGTTTGATGGCCATGAAGAAGAAGTGTTAGATCTTCCTCATAGATCTCTAAATACATTGTATTATAAAGTGAAAGTAGATTTGAATTATGTTTTAAGAGAGGTAATGATATACAGATAATTTTATGGTTAACTTTAAATATTCTTGTGTTATTTTATGCTCGTAATGTTTTCTTGTTTTATTTGAATCTGTGTGTCTATTATAACAATATGATTGATCTAAATAAGTAAATTGAGTCTAATAAAATATACCCAAACTAAGAATGAATTTAATTCATCTTAGTGACATGTATATGGATAAACCAAATTTAATTATTCCAAACCTATAATCACATTCACACAATTCAAACATTAGCATGTTCTGATGAGGAAAATTAGGAACCTATGCTAATAATGCTTATGTGAGTGTGGATCAAACATGAAACCTTCAAATGGTTACTTGGTGAGTATGGCACTAAAACTTATTTATATGGTTACTCCATCAAAAATACCTTAAAAATTATTTGGAGGAAAGAATACAAAAATTTGTAGAAGAAACAACTAGAATAATAAGAGGATTTATGAGATAAATCATTGCTAAACATATTCATGGTGAGATTTATGAAATTATTTAGTGGGAATTACATATAAAAATAGTCATTTGGTTGTCAAATATTTATTATTACTATTTTAGGCTTAGATAAACAACATCTTTTGTTTGGTTTGAATAAAATATTGAAAACTTATGTAACTAAGATACCAATTAGACACGTGTAATTAATGATTGGGTGAAGACCACAATTGATGGATATGTCACTGAATTATTTATCCAAGGATATATTACTTTTGAGTATATGTATGAATTGAATGTACAAGGAATATAATTTAAATTATTGAAATAACATCTTATATTAATGAAAATGTCAATTTTTAAAAAGGCCATGGAGCCAATTCCAATAGAAATTGAGTAGTCACTTTGAGAACTATACAGATTTGAATTTTAAGAAGTGGAATGATTGACAACTAATAGATGAAACATGAACCTAAGCCTATAATATGGATGAAAAAAAGAGTCAGAGTGAGAATATAATAATGGGACTTTAGAGAGAGAGATGAGATATCTAAGAGATAGAATAATTAGAGTGATCCTCAATGAAATGCTAATAGGAGAAGGGTAGAGACTAAAAATACTACAAGATAATTTGGTCCTCCTAGAAAATATAGAGACTACATAGATGGGGAGTATTGAACTCATGAGGGAAATGGAGGGACTATAGATATTGTAGTGACCATGCAATATTTGGAGACCAGCGACAAGAAATAAGAATGAAGAGGCTAAAGTGATGAAGAAGAAGCCACATAGAGGAAATTATATTAGTTAGACCATCGCTTTAGGAATTACCTTATGGGGAAGAGATTGTTTGGGGAAGATTAATTACAATCTTTAAAACAAGTCATGTTGAGCCATAGGGTTATTTTAGGTTCATGATTTAACAAGGTAGATAATTCATATAGGGATCACTCACTCCTATGGGATGCATCCCCTATGCCTAATTTATTGATTCAAAATTTCTCAAAATACCATAAAGCTAACTAGTGTTTTGAGGTTTCATAGGGAAATTTATAAAATTTAGTACAAAAATTTAAAATTTTGTTGAAAATAAGGGTACTGATACTCCAAAATATTTTGTATCAAACTTGAAGAAAACTATTAAAATAATTCCAAAACAACTAGTGGGATCATGTATAACCATAAGAAATATGTCTTTTAATGTAGGAGTTTTTTCAACCTAATACCATATGATGGGTCCTTTGACTCAGAGTAGTATATATTGACCTAAAATATGAAATGATATGTTAAATATTTGACCACTAATGGTGTGAAAACATGTGATCTCATAAGATCCTTGATAGGTAGAGATCTAGAGTTCATGTTTAAGAGTAACTCTTCATTATTATCTATGAAACAAGTTAGAGATAAAATAATTGGGGAGTTCAAAATGCTAAATATGAAAGTCAACATATTTGGGACATCAAATATATCTAGAATAAATTGGTTAAATTAGTGTGGGACTATGATCATAAGTTCTCTAATGTGATGAAGAAAGTAAATTTTTAATTTATAGACTCAAACATGGATACATAAGTTTTTAAAGGTCCATGACCTAGGATTAGGTTTTTCATTTCATAAATAAATTTCTTAAGTAAAGCTTATGCCTGATTAGTTTCAATCTAGATTGAACACATAGAATATTATGGAGAATTTTCTCCTACAATAAAAACATATTCCAAGATATATGTTGGCTAGTGCAATATGGAAGAACTACATGTTATAAATATAATCAAACTATTTATTTGTGTACTTAGTGAAAAAATCAAGGACATTATATGATTGAATGTCCTAAAATAAAATCAAACTTCTAAAATATTTTTCATGTAGTAGGATACTCCATTGTGAAGTGTCATTTATTACAATAGTTCATATAATAGCCTCATAACATGTTTTTTAACTTTTTAAAATCACACAAACATGATGAGAATAAATATTTATTTCTATAAGAGTTGAAGGAATATATTATATGAAATTTCATTTCAATAGCCATGCAACAATCTCTAGCTATGAAACTAGGTTCTAACCAAGTCTATATTTTGAAATGACAATGCAAGGTACCTTGGGATGATTAATAAATATTATATTCTTGGATAGACACCTTAATCTCCTTGATGGATATCTAAATTAACTCATGGAAAATCAATTTGGACATTGTAATCTCCATAATATCATGTAGGGTAGATGCCTCAGTTTCCATAATACCAACAAGGTTGGAATCCTACATCTCCACAACAACAATTAGGATGGCCTCTACCCTCACTATAGAGACAATATAGAGGATATGAAAGTCAAAAATAAGGATTATAATCAACAAAAAAACATGGAGGTTACTAAGGTAGATACTAATGAGGATACCAAAACCATAGTCAAGGGGATAGACAAGCTAGACATCTAATTATTTTTTATCTATGTAGATAGGTCAATCATATTGCATAAAATTTCCCCTATAATCCTTTAAGTCAAAATTATTGTGCATATTTTAGAGTGAATAAATAATAAAATACTAAAGAATATCCTATATTATTATATAGGAGGAAATAAAACTTTGTGTGTAATTTCAACATGGTGAAATCTCACCTTAAAGATCCAATGTTTATGCAAGTTGTCACAAGAATCAATATAAATAGCAAAGACTACCACCAATGGAGATTATTTAAGATAATATGATTATAAAGGTTAGGAAAGATAAATATCTAGATACTATTACATAAAAATACCTAATGACTAAAATAACTCAATTACTCTAGTCTATACAAAATAATAATGTTATTGAAGGAGATGGTGTAGTAGTGAATATGAAGATGTATGTCAAAATCCTTCGTATTTGAAGGCAAGAGGAAGTGGTTACAACCTTGAAATATTTTATCAATATGGTAAGCAATTTATGCATTTAATATATATGATATAATATAATAAATTTATTTCATAACTTGTTGGATTGTGTGAAAAGGGGACAATAAGAAGATTAAAAGGTGTTCTGATATGTAAAGACCAAAAATCCCTTGGATTTTGATTCCATAATGGAAATATAATTTGTGGGATATGAAATCCATAATTTTATAATTGACTTTGGGAGTACACTAAATATGATTCCTAGTTATACTTGGGAGGTTGTTGGAACACTAGTCCTCAGGTATAACTCTATCATATTAAGTCTCATAGACTAAGACTGAGTAGAATCCATTGTGAGATTTGAGGATATGGAGATAAAATTAGTTTATTTGAGTCTACATGGATAATTTTAAGTTATTGGTATGAAAAATTATCAAACACACTACCCTATGTTAATCAAGAATAAGTGGGAAAATTATAGTCAAATTTACATCAGTATTGTAGTTAATCAGTTTAGGGCACATCAAGGGGATAATATAATTATCATGCCATTGAACAAGGTTAATAGCAAGGATTATATCATTTGCAAAGATCTTCCATATTCATACATATATAAATGAGATAGGTGATTTAACGTGAAATCATAACTAAACCCCTTATAATTTCAAAACATATAAATAATTGATTTTTCAAAGCAAGCCCACCAGTTTCCACACTTACAATAAACATATCATTTTTCATATAGACTTGTCAAGAAAATGAAGCATGTTTCACAATTACACATGGAGTAATGAATTTCCCAATCTAAGTGATATTCAATAAAGTCATAAATTGATCTCTTGTATTGGGTGACTCCTATATATATGGATTACATAGAACTCAATAATGAGGACACTTTTACAAAGGAAGTTGTGTCTTCCATAAGTGGTGACTTTTATACACATGTTGAATTGTGCATGTGGATAACATAAGGTAAGGACCATGATAATGGATTATACTACTAAGATATAATTTATTTAGTGTTTTTCAATTGATAATTTAGCATAATTTATTTCCAAGGTGGAACATCATGTAACCAATATAGATCTATGAATCAGCATGCTAAACTACGTATAAAATTCATTTCTACTACATGGTATGAAGTTAACCAATCTAAACAATTACATTGAGAATAAGCATATGAAATTATGCAATCTCAATTTCAAGTGGCACCTAAAATCTTAAATAAATGGCCATTTTACAAGAAGTATAGTTCCTTGATTTACGTATTAATATATTTGTATACATATGGTCATTTCATGGTGTATAATCAATATATTGGTTGCATGTATTCAATCATACCTTAGCACTATTGATGATAAAAATGTAAATGTGTCAAGAGCATATACTAGAAACTAACAAATATTGTAGTTAGAACAAGATTTTATACAAGCGTTTGTATTTGAGGATGAGAACCCAATGGTACATTAAGTTCCAAAAAATATTATTATTTTTTATTTGATTGACATGAAGTGGACATACTCCCTATGTAGAACCAAATTTTGTAGAAATAAATTGAACAAATCTATCAAGAAGTATTGAGCTAAGAATAAGAAAGAATATTTTATATTAAAAAATAATTTTGGATAACATAGAAAAGGGATAATAAAGTGAGAGTGAAGATTATTTATACTTAAGAGAATTCTTTGAACTAGAGTGAAAGATATAGGAACCTAAAACTAATAATGAAGAGAAATCATAAGACACATAGAAACAAAAACTAAATATTCAGAAGCAGGAAGCGGAGAAGAAACTTAAAGACTCCATTATTATTGTACCTAATAAAATATGTCATAAACCAAAAATAAATGTAGTTGTAAACATGAGTAAAGACTCTATATAAAAATTCCCAACCATTGGAGATTATTCGATGCAATAATATATTTTAGAGGCATCACAATTGCTATAAGATTATGAGGATGTATTTCTCACATTTTTTTTGAACTCAAGGGTGTATACCCTTCATTGAGGGAGATGCATATTAAAAAAAATAAGTGAGCTAATCACATTAATAAGTACACGTATAAAATAAATCCAGATATTACGTTGAAATAAAGGTAGAGATTGACCAGATGTGGGATGTAAGAATCATAAATCTAGTTGACAAACAAGACTAGGTAAGTCCCATGGTGGCACAACCTAATAAATAAGGAAAAATCTAAGTTTATGGTGACTAAAAATCACTAAATGATGAATGTGTGAATAATCCTTTCCAAATTATATTCATAGATAAAGTTTTATAGATAATTTTAGGATATGAAGTTTACTCTTTCACAGATAGATTTAGTGGCTACCATAAAATTCTTATCATAATATAATATCATATGAATACTACCTTTGCACTATAATGGGGATATTTTCCATACAATTTAATGTCTTTTGGTCTTAAAAATGCTCATATTGTATTTTCTAGAGTTTTGGTCACTACCTTTAAGGATTTCATTCATTATTTTTTGGAACTATATCTAGAAATTGGGATGTGTTTTGATTATTCAAGGAACATCTTTCAAAGTTGAGACTTGTGTTGGAAAGGTGTAGGGATTTGTGAGTATAATTAAATTTTACAAAATGCTTGTTTTTGCACATTTTGGAGTTATTATAGGACATGTTGTTTGTAATTATGGTATCATTTTTTATCAAGAAAATATCACAATAATTATGGTACTACAACCTCCAATGAACTCTTCTGAAGTGTAATCATTCTTGGGATACACTGGGAAGTATCACAAGTTTATCCGATGATATGAAATCATATCAAATTGTTTGATTAAATACTAAAAATGGACAAAAAAAATTGTATGAAATTATGAATGTCAATAGGATTTCATTGTTTTGAAGAAAATATTAGTCACAACTTTGATATTTGCATTTCCTAACTAGAATAAGTTTTAATATTCATTTAGATGCATTAGTAATAACAATGGGAGTCATGTTGGATAAACTTAGGTATGGAGGCCTTGATCACTCCATTCACTTTTTAATCCATAATATTTCACTTGTAAAGAACAATTACACCACCATAGAATGGGAAGATTTAGCTATGGTGTTTTCACTCAAAAAAATTAAGAGTTATATATTGGTGAAGCCATTTGATTTCTTCATAGGGCACTAAACATTGTGATACTTGGTAAATAAGTCAATGGTAGGTGAATGAATATATAGGTAATGAATGTTATTATAGGAATTTTAATTTAAAATCAATGTGAAACTAGGCAAAGAGAAATTGACCCTGATCATACAAGTCACATAAAAAATGGTGAATATCTATAGGATTTAAAAAGTATTTTCTAGATGCTCACTTATTTTAAGTTGTTATGATCCCATAAAATATAGATAACATATCAAATATTTTGGACTCCCTACACATTATGTAGAAAATGAGAAAAAGTAGTTAGTCGCATTAGTTATGCTTTTAACATTATAAATGGATTTAATTATATTCTATGTAAATATGATGTTCTTTAAAGGGTAAATTTAGATCATGAAAGGCCACAATGTATAGAAGAAGCACACTAGGAAGTTGTAGGAGGACATTTTGCAAGAGAATATAATTTGATAAAAATATTACAAAGTGGCATATGGTGGCCTACTTTGTTTAAACATACACATAGAGTCTCAAACCAATACAACATATGTCAAAGAGTAGGTAGATTAAATTAGAAAGATGAAATACCTTTGAATTTGATACGAACAGTGGGTAATTGGCTTTGTAGGGACCATTAATCCTACTTCAAAGCACAATAATTCAAAATATATAATTAATATAATGGATTATTTTACATAATGGGTATAATTTGTCATGACACCTAGTTTTAGTGTGAATGATGTAATTAGATTATTATATGAGAATATGTTTACAAAGTTTGGGTGTTTATTGAAGTTTATTAGAAACAAATGAGCACATTTTCTAAACAACACTTAAAAACCTTGATAGAAGAGTTCATAATCTCATATAAAAAAATATATGAAATTTTTAGAGGCATGACTATGAAGATTACATACCTAAAATCCTATGGGTATATGGAACAACCTAAAAACATACAATGAGATTCACTCATTTTAAAGTTATCTATGACATGTAAGTAGTGATGCTTATGCAATACATAGTTCCAAGCTTATGAGTTACATTAATGATGAAACTAGGAGAACAAGAGTCATATTGGGAATGGTTTATTGATTTAATTAGAATGGATGAAACCAAACAAAGAGAAATTTAGATGCAACAATTTTAAAAATAGAGATAGAAATCATGGAAATATTTCAACCTACCATAGAAGGAATTTCAACTAGACTAGAAATCTTTATTATGTGATAGTAGATTAAGAGGACATCTAAGGAAACTATGAATTTATTGGAAAGGTCCATATATTATTCATGAAATGTCACAGTATGGTACCATATTACATAAATACCTTCAAGGAGCCATTCTACTAGGGTAATTAAATAGATGCAAGCTTAAACCATACCACCAATGATATTTATGGGAAACATGCAAAAAATTAATGTGCTAAGTAACACACTATAGTTTAGGATTTTTAATTTTAATTTTTTTTAATAGGTAGTAGTAGATGTACATAGTGTTATATCTATATCATAGATATTCAACATATGTACCATAGTAATTCAATTATTAAAAAAAATAAAAGTAAATAATAAAAATTAAAGGAGCACAAGTCGGTCAAAAATAACTCTGTGAATGAGGCAATGAAGAAAATGTAAACTGGAATGGTATGAAAATGATAAGTACCAAGATATTTAATGAAAAAGAACATCAAATATTGCATAATTTCCAACATAGATATATTTATTCAGATGTAATTAATGCATAATAAAAGTAACTCTTAATGATAAAAAAGGTGGTGTGTAACAACATCTAATGCCATTAAAGGAAAAATCAATCTTATCCACTATAAAGGCAAAAGTCAAATCACATAAACAATTAGAACTCAAAGTAAAGAGGAAAACTAAATGAAAATTATATCATAGATTTAATTTGATTGTCAAAGAATATTTTGGTGATAAAAAATTATACAATACAAGTTAAAAAGGGAAAATACACTTGTAATTTGTTATTGCTTGTACAACATGCCCTAATTTCCTAGAAATCATGATACCTCTTTTTCCATTTTAGAGTTTGTTCTTGATTTGGTTTTAGTATAGTTAGATTTTGCCTACTTGACCATTGTTTTTGCATAACTCATTTTACATGAAAAATTGTGTCTTGAAAGCCTCCCCATTTTTAGACCATGTCTTAGTGATACTTAGCCAAAAAAATGTATTCTAGGGGTTTTTTGTCTTGTTTTATTGACTATGTAAATTTTACCCAATTAGGTATATAGGGAAGCCTTAGGGACATTTTAATGAAAATTAGTCTATTTTTCTTAGTTATACCTTGGGTTCCTCATAGACCCCTTCCCTTTGGTAGTTGGGGTTTAAATCTTGAGTAGGTCATAAGGGCCTCATGCCTCTCCCTTTTATTCTAGGCCCAATGGGGAAGGCCCCCCAATACATTATATTCAATATTTAAATCCCAACTAAGTAAAAGATCCATCACAAGCACCCTCCTTTAGGAATCAGGGCCATGGGTCTGATTAGGTCTGTGGGTCCCTATCATCCACCAAATTTTGGTTTTTGGGCATAGGGTCTATAGGGTGCTCTATGCCCACCCAAATTTTAATCTAATTATTGATATTTATTATGTATATGAACCTATATAAATATCTTACATAATTAAATATATAATTTTAAGCCTGACCAAGCTTGAGAAGTTTGATTGGGTCTACAGAGGATTCAACTAGATATGTTAAATAATGAGTTGGTTTTTCTTCCATATATTTTGACTCATTACTATGTTTTATGTGTTTTTTATAGTATTAGAAATATGGTTCCATTCCCATATTCATGAAATAATTTTTGAATGGGTTAAGTGTAGGGTGAGCAACTTATCAATTATCTAATCATCCATTTTGTTACTTTTGTTGATTGTGCATTTAATAAAGTTTGACGTATTTTACACATTTTTAAGTGAATAATGTTTTTTCTTTTTCTTTTTCAAGAATATGAATTGGAGAAAAAGTTCATAAGTTAAGGGGCATATATCAAAAAACAAAATATACAAAATTGGATGGTCATTAATGATTTTTAAAATTTGCTGCATTGAAAAATGCTTTTTTATCTTAGATCTTTCCCTTGGTGGGTGGATCACATATAATATTTATAACCAAATTTTTGAGGGATGATTTTTATCCTTCTTTGGACTATAATTATATATAATACCATTCAGATAGAGTTAAAAATTTTTGTTCATATTGTATTGGATGATAGAATAGAGGACCTTAATGTTTTTTTGTATTTTTCCTATTTTTTCTAGTTATTTTCTCTTACAAAAATTGTTACTCTAAAGCATTTTTTATTTCAACTAAGAAGGGTGGATCCAAAACATTATTTTCTCATGAAATATTTTATTAATAAAAATGATTTGGAGACTATTTCTCATTATATGCACATGTCTATGGTGGTTTTATTCTTCTTCTTCATAACTGGGTTACCCTCAAACTCTTGCATTATGTTTGTTTATGGATTAATGCATATTGGTGAATCAAAAGACTTATTTCATGGGTTTAAATTAATAAAAGAGATTTAGTTTATGTTCATAAAAATATGCTTACTTATTTCCTATTTTCCATTATCTTTTTCTTGTTTTATGAATATGTTAGAGTAGGTTTAGAATAGATCTAAAATTACAATTTGTGTTTAAAATTTATATCTTGATTACAAAAATTTATAAATTTTTATTTATGAAATGTTATTTATGTATACAATTAAATATTTTTAAATCGTATATAAATTCTTGGTGGATTTTTACACACTAACTTTCTAGGAAATTTTATTCATGTTTATTGTCCTTTGTTGTGTGCTTAAATCCCATATCAAACAAAAAAATCATACTTGCATAATCTCTCATTTTTTAAATCTTAGATCTCTACAAGCATGCCCTTTGAAATGAAATATTTTCACATGAGCTAGCTAGGATATTGAACAATCTAATACCTAGTGATATACATTGATAAGCTATAAAAATGGTCTAGTTTGAACACTTAAGATCTTTCCTTAACCCTTTCATTTCCAAACTTATTTTATATAAAAGCTACATTTTCTATATTCTTCTTAACAATAACACTAAATTAATATGATTCATATGTTTCTTATGTATATGAATTAAATGGTTTATTTTGTGATTTATATACATTATGGACTATTTTTGATATATTAGTTTATTTATTAAATCATGTGTTTAAATATTTTTTGAAAATAGGAATAGTTTGTATTAATCTAGGTAGCGACATCCCATAACAAACTAGGTAATATTAGCCTAAAACTACTAGACAAGCCCAACCCATAATGATGCAAGAGTATCAAGCATACCAACATCACTTTTGAGCTATTTTAAAGTCATGTGTTAGTTAGAGTCCATTTTGGAATTAAAGTGTGTGTGATAGACCTTCTGGGGTCCATATGTGCTCTTTAAGATTGTCTTCAGTCACAAGAAGTGAGATTTATATGAAACTATACTTTTCCCACCAAAAGTGACCATTTGAATATTTGAAATATTAAAGGACCTAGTAAAGGTGGTAGGTGGTGTTTCAAGAATTTTAAGAGTTTCAAGTGAATTAGTAAGGTCTTAGGATTCATAAGAGTCTAATGTAGTGTCAAATAGGTAGTTAATATGAGAAATTAACTTAATAAAGTCTTATGTGGGTAACTATGTGAAAATATTAGTCATGACAAAAGGTGGTGAAACGTCTTGTTGTGGTAACCACCCAAAACAACATGGAATTTGGATGTGAAGGAATTTTTAGGTAGTTTTGGCATGTGAGAGAGAGTAAGGAGAGAGGAGAGAGCTCCAAGAATGAGAGAAAACTAGGAAAGGAAGAATGTAAACTCCTCAAAGTTGACAGAGTCCATTCATGGACTACAAATGTAATAGAGGATTGCTCATATGAATAAATGAAATTTGTTTTTATTGTGTTTATCTCTATCTTGATAAGCAATGGATTTTTAAAAATAATTTATTGTCTATGAAGAGCCTTTGAGTCTATATACAAACCCTTGTGTGTGTATTTGTAGGTTTGAATGATAGGATATAGGTTACAATCAAGACAAGAGGAGATTGTAATGGAATTGATGAAGGTTTAACAAAGAAATAAATCCATGGAACATTAATAGTTAAAGTGTTTGAATAAGGTAATAAATTAAAGGTTATTTAATAAAGTGTCTTATAATAAAATAAAATCAATTAAGGGACATCTCTATCTATGTACCCTATTATAGTTTGTGATAGTCAAGTAACTGGGTGGTTTTATATCTTAAAGGATGATGAAAGAAAGTAGAAATAGATTATGTATGTTATAGGATCATATATGGGTCAATATATATCATTATGGGGTTATTCATGTCATTTTAAAGTGAAAATCATAATTTAAGGAGAACTCTATTTTGGAAAGTC
Source organism: Torreya grandis (assembly GCA_037957365.1). NCBI lineage: Eukaryota > Viridiplantae > Streptophyta > Pinopsida > Cupressales > Taxaceae > Torreya > Torreya grandis. The sequence goes on along the minus strand of JARHVA010007977.1, from coordinate 184,870 downwards.
TTTGTGTGTTGGTCATAGTTGCCTTACTAAGGAAATAAGCGATTTAGCCCTCTCAATAAACTTGAATATGTATTAAATTAGAATTGGATGTTGTATTAAATAGTGTATGGTTTATTGAATGCCAAACTTGATGTGAAATATTCAAGATTAGTTATAGTCATCACAAACTCCATTACCCTACCTATACCCTATCTTCGGATAGACAGTCATGATGATAAGAGAGGTAGAACCTCTTTCATTTCTAAGAATTGATTTTTTTTCCTAATATGGGTTTATAATAGTATAAAAAAGTGATAAAAAGGTATGTAATGTTAAAAATGGTCTTAAGGAATCTTAAAAGCCAATAAATATTCAAACCCTATTGACATAGTCCTTCTTGAGGACATAATATTTTGTATTTTGCTCAGTATAAGCCATAAGGGGATTGGTTAAAGTATCTCATCCATTTTATAATGTGTAAAATGATTAAAAAAAATACCTTGGTAAGGTATTTTATCCATTTTAAACGTCTTAAAATAAAATATTTTGAATTTTGAAGCCTCTTGGCCTCTGTTGACAACCACCTAAGGTTTCCAAACCAAAAAACTTATAATTTTCATTCTAATTGGTGGAATTTCATGAAACTTCGTGATATAACATGTTTTGAGGTGTGAACAAGGACTAAATTTTTTATGAATGATTTATAGATCTTTACAATACAAAACTGGTATTGTGGGTGTGTAATGAGGGCTAATAGACCTAATTGGGTAGGTATGTACAAAGGAAGTATTATGTAGACATGGAGTTAGACTTTGTAACTTTATGAAAAACTATGAAAAGATAAAGTGTGGTGAAATATTACGTTTTATCTATCATATGACTTGAATATTCTTCAAAAAAAGAGAAATTGTGAAAAAAAGGCTACAAGCGAAGAAGCCTCACTAGTGAGATGAGGTATGTTAGTGGATGATGTAGTATGAGTGAGGTATTCCAGAGGGTTGAAACAAGTTTAGTAAATTCATGATAAGTTATCCATAATATTAGATTTTATTCATTATACATAAGACATGGTTAGGTTCTTTACGCCTTGAAGTTGTGACTAATGTGAAGTTGAAGAGTGAGTTGAGTAGAAAGAGAATTAATATTGAATGAAATGAGTTGGGGAATGAATTATGGAGACTAATGAGTGGTCAAATGATAGAGATAAGTAACACAAATATGTTTAATAAATAAGGATTATGAAAGGAGCCTACTAAGCCTAGAAAATAATATAATGACTATGTTGAGGATGAACCTAGTGAACAAAACTAAGCATCAGGTAGACGATTAAACAAGTTCAGTTATAGGGAATAGTAGTTATGAGGCTTTTCCTATGTACCTCTACATAATTTGGTATCATATCAAGGTAAGCTCTTAGTTCATTCTATTTTGAGTTATTTATTAAAGATTATCTATTTGTGATTGGAAAAGTATGCTATCAGATGAAAGTTTAGTGTATTTTGGGATAAGAGACTTGTACAGGTCTAACCTATTAAGGTTAGTATAGGTAAATTTAAAATCTATAAAGAGAGTAACTAAAGCCCCTAAGTCTAATGAGAAGGACTTGAAATAGTCACTAAAACTAGAGAAGGTGAATTAGAAAAAGCATTGGAACTCAAGTGAGAGAAGATAAGGACTTCAAGAGAGAGTCAAGAAGGATAAGACAAGTCCTAGACAAGGACTAGAGAAAGAGAAGATATCCAAGAGATATCTATGAGGAAAGTAGGTAGCTTGTTAAGAGAGTAGTCTAAATAAGACTTTGAAAGTGAAATAAAATACAAGATAGATGTATAAGAAGAAGTAAAATATATGACAAGAGAGTTGGGATAAAGTTTAGAGAAGATATATCTCATGGTGAAGCTCATGAAAGGTCAAGGAAGATAATGGCTTGGCTATAGTCTGATAAAGAGGGTGAAGTGTCCACTAGAGCTACTTAAGAGAAAGAAAAGGCACAAGATGAGTATCTTTAGGGAAAATAAGAAAACAAAGAGTACAACCCATATAATCATGAGAGATTAGGAGTTTATAAGAGAGAAATAAGATAAAGAGGTGAAGAAAAGAGTTCTCATTGAGGAGAACAAGGATAGAGAAGTGACAAGAGGATCACTTAAGAGATAAGATAATAAGAAAATGTGGGGAATGTCTATGCAAGAGGCATTCATGGAAACTATGTGGTCTCTTATTTTATATTCTAACATTGCATTTTTGTTTGTGTATGTAGGTAGAAAGAAATGTTTGATGAATTCTAAGAATAAGGACTTAAAGATTGTGAAGGATGGGTCTAACACATCACCCAAAAAGATGAAATAAGATGATAAGGAAAGAGAACCAGTTGTAAAAGATAAGATGAGAGAGATTAAAGGCATTCAACATGCTAAAGATGACGTGGAAGAGGAGTACTATGATGCTTTTGCAAGCATTGTAGCTAAAGCAAGAGAGGAAACTAACCATGAAGACATGAAGCCAAAATAAGAAGACATGAGAGATGAATAAATGATCTTGAAATAGTCCTATATGGAGGTAAATGAATTCTTAAGTGTTGATTTTGATTACACATGTGAAAGGAAAGAAGCTAATATGTAGATTGGACAAATAAAGAACAAGGTACAACCCTAAAAGATGGCACAAGGGCATATATATGTTTGGTATAATTATCTCAAGAAATTAGGTGATGAAATGAAGAAGGATTACCTCAAGCAATAGGTCATGCAAGGAAAGAGTACAAGTGGAAGACAAGATCATACAAGGAGAAAAGAAACAAATGGCATATTACAATAAGTTGACATGATAAGTTATCAAACCAAAAATCATGAATAAGTTGAGATAAGAAATAAATATCAATCCATGATAGTACATGATAGAAAATGGGTGTCGAATAGCATGGAAAAGTCAAAAATAGGTAGTCTAATAGGTACACTTCAAGAGAACATAAAGGAAAAGATAAGATGCAAAGTCAAGAAATAAATAGAAGAAATGGTGGAGGCTAATCAATACAAAGAGATGAAGGTGCAGTTGAGTAACTCCATGAGGAAATAAGATAAAAGGTATGAAGAATGCACAAGCAAATATAAAGGTAAGCAAGTAGTGTATGATAAGTATGATGAGGATTTATTTAAACAAATTAATGAATTTATGTAGAAGGAATAAAAATAATGGAAGAGAATTATGATGAGGACAAGTGGGTATCAAGGTGAGAGTTAAAGTGCACATAAAGATGAAGCACTGATGAAGCATGAAGATATAATGATTTCATAAGTTTAATAAGGAAATTTTTTTGAAGAAGGTGAAGAACAATATGCTCCAAAATTTGATGAGGATTGTGGAGAGATATATTCTCTCATGTTGAAGGAAGAAATGGATATGATAGAGAAGTTTTTTGTCCATTGAAAGTGATACAAGAAGGTGAAAGATATTGTTTCTCTACGTTTTGTGCTAATTACATTCAGAAGAAAATGAAGAAACTAAAGGTTGAAGGTTAGGGGTTTGTACGCACTCAGATTAAGTTATTCACCATTATTTAGATGTTGTAGGAGCTCCTCTTTGGTTGTGGAGGAAGACACCTGTAGATAAGAAGAAGACTCAAACAAAGAAAATGTTAGAATAAGATAAAGTGGACTGCCAAGCTACACACTTGGTCCCAAAAGCATAAAGCTCCATGAGGGATGAAAATTCACTATTTAAGACAAAGATATTTGTATGAAATTGAAATGATAAAAGACTTACAGAAATAAGAAGATAGAATATTGCATACTTGTGTCCTGTAATCTGTGAGTCTCAGCAAGCTAGTTAAAGGTTGTGTCTAGTTTGGGGGTTGTTTGAGTAGGTTATGGTCTGCACAGTCGCTGACATCAATTTTTCTGCCGATGTCGGTAGTAGAAGGTGCCAACATCCATTATAATACTGATGTCAGTATGGGCAATAATACTTTGGATGGTTTTTAGGGTGTTTTTATGATTGACAGAGGACTCTAGGAGTTGGAGGGTTTGTGTAAAGTTATGGGAAGGAAGATAGGGTCAGAGGAAGGACAAAAAGGTAGAAGGTAGGTGTGATAAAAGGGTAAGAGTTAGAGGAAGGCTTTTCAGCCCTTCCACAGAGAAAGCCAGGTTTCTTTTATAGTATCCATAAATAGTAAATAGAAACTAACTACTAGTTATTCTAAAATTGTGAAATGGAAACCAGAAGAATACTTAGCTTTGTGATGAAGACCCGAGGGTGTCAGGATGCTTGTTCTTGTTGTGGCTGATGTTGAAGATCTCGTACAATGTATCCAATCCAATGTCTGGAGTGATTTTTGTAGAGTTTTTATAGTCTGGAGGGTAATAATAGAATTTTGATGCTTAGTTTCAAAGCGTGTGCATCAATATCAAAGAGGCAAGGGGCAACTCAAGGTTAGAAACCTAGTTTAAGTAACTGATCTCAGTGATTCTATCGGCATCGGTTGATAGTTGACTGACATCGGTGGCTATAAAATGGGTAAAAGGAATAAAAATAGCCCTTTGCCCATTTCTCCATCTACCAAGTGCATTTGCCATTGGAGAATGGTCAAAAGAAGGGTATATTAGGCATGAGGGTTAGTTAGAAGGTTGGAATAGGTCTTAGGTAGTTATGTTTTGAAGGACTTAGTCATGGGGTGAGTCATAGGGTAAGAAATAGTCTTAGGCAAGGTGTTTAGGTGAGGTGTTGAGGTGAGGGGATGATTAATTTAAAATAGATAATTTATTTTAAATTAATAAAGTGTGGGTTAGGAGTGTTAGAGTTAGAAGGGGACCAAGGGGGGGTAAACACAATGTTGGTGTCTAGATTTGCCCCTTTTTGTCTTGTGGTTTGTCTTGACGAACTACAAGACAAAAATAGATGTTGTTTGCCCTAGGTATGGGATGAGGTATTCCCCCTCAAAGTAGGAGTTGAGGGAAGATAAGCTGATATCGGGTGCTGATTTGATAGGCAGTAGATGGGTAAGATGAGATTTGAGTGTAAACGTTGTAATAGTTAATTGTGCATATACCACTTCACGTGATAGGTAGGTCAAATTGTCATGGTTAAGGTTGAGGAGTGCTAAAATTGAAGTAACTAGTCCCTAACTTTTAGTCATAGTTGATTGGGTTAAACGATCAAAGCTATAGCTCGAATGGTAATCATGTTCCAAGTATCCTAGGCTTAGAAAGTGCTCCTGGAAAACATGAAAATGTCACAAATACTGGGAATCAACTGGATCGCGATCTTTCAATAGGTGTGAAGGTCATGGACAATTTGCTAACTATTTGTGAGGTAGCATATGCAATCAAAACAACCAAGGTGTAGTTATCTCAAAAAGGGTCATGGTCTGAGGAGATAGTTGTGATCTCCAAGGTCATGGTTGAGTCTGACTGATATATAAGTGATCTCAAATTATTTGTGGGTGGTTAGGGAGATGTACATTATCTCCAATGTGCCCCATGAGGAGTCTAAAAAGACTTCTACTATGAGGGCTAGTTGTTTTGGGCATGATTTTGGGCATATGTGAAGAAGACTAATGTTTTGATGCTGTTGACATTGGTTATAAAACTAATGTCAGTCATAATTAGGTGCTGACATCAGTGGTAATCAGCTGATGTTGGAAGCCTAGGGCATGGTTTTATCAATGTCGATGGCCTACCAAACTTGATAAAACCAAATTGGTGGCCAACCAAAAGTCATTTGTGATTATTTACAAAAGTGAAAGTGAGCTCTGAGGCATACTGTGATTGAGACATCCAAGTTATCCATGGCAGTAGTGTGGTGTGGTAGATTGTGATTGGTTGGGAAGGTGAGTGAGATTGAGTGTTATTAGAGGTTGAGGAGCCAGTTATGGGCCACCAAGGAGTTTGCTGAGGAGATGAGACAAATAGAGATGGAAGAGGGTGGAGGAGGCCCCATGGGAGGACCACCACCAGTGACACCCATAATACAACTGCAGTGGCGATGATGAGATGAGGTAGGGTCTGTTGATTTGAGTTTTGGTTGTTTCTCCATTAAATTGTATTTTTGGTATTTTTTGATGTTTTTAGCTATTTATCGAGGGGGAGGGTTAATTAGAAGGGTGGGTAGGTTAGGTAGGTCAGTTTAGGAAGGTTTAAGAGGGTTTTGGGGGGTTTTAGATAAAAATGGGGAAGCCCTAATTTTTAGGGCTCACCCTGTTCAGCCCTAGGGCCGAACTAGTCATCGACGTCGGTGAGTCTACCAATGTTAGCCAACCAGTGACTGATATCGATCGATTTGCTACCGATGTTGGTTAAGTAGTTGCCATCATTGGCACACTAACCAATGTCGATGGATGTTAGGTCTTAAAAAAAGTTTAAAAATTGATAAGTTGGAAAGCCAAAGTCATGTCGAGGGCTTCTCGAGTGTAGTGATAGGCATATAGGTTTAGTTAGTGGGTCCATTATGTAGATGAAAGGGTGAATGGCTAAGCTAACCTTAGGAGACCCCATGTCAACTGAGTGCTGCCTACATAGCCCCAATTTTTAAGGGCCTCAGGCCAATGTAGTTCTCCCAAAAGGGAAGAAGAGTTATAGAGTTTGGCAGTTATTTGTTAATGTGGTTACAGTTTTGTTGGTTAAATGCAGGCAAGGTAGATACTAATGTTATGGGATTCTCTCCCTACATTGTTGACATCGATGCATCATGATATTACTGGCAAGGAGTGGACCCACATCATTGCAATGGGACTAGGCAGGCTACGGTGCTACTACTGAGTAGCGAGGGATGTGAGCTTGATGGTGGTGCTTATTAAGTGGTGGGATCACACCACCAACACCTTCCACTTGCCCATAAGAGAGTTGACTATCACTATTAAGGATGTGTATCAAATTTTATAGCTATCGATACATGAAGTAAACTTATATGTGTGCTCAAGAGAGGCACATGATATTCACATGGTGATGTTGTTTGGTGAGCACATTACTGAGGTGAGTTACCACTCAGCTAGTTTTACATACAAGCCATTATATGCTGTAGATGAGGATGTGCATCAGTTAGCCATCCTAATGATGATCAGCATTACTATCTATGTGCTACCTGATGTAGAGGGAGGGAGGTTCTTGATTGCCATGACTAGGGTTTTGGTGGATATACTAGAGGGGCAGATAGTATTTGTGTGGGCTCCCATCTTTTTAGCCCAGCTATACAGAGAGCTTTGGGGTATCAGTCGATGGTGGTGATACAGCTTATGTGTGGGCCACCTCCTACACTATTGGGCTTATGAACACATCATGGTTGCATGACCTCTCAACCTTTTAATCACTATATAGTCCAGATTTAGAGTTGGATTTAGGTAGTGGAGGGAGGTTATGGCATAGATGTGAGTGGATGGGATCATCAGGGATATTGATTACTATAAGGGGTTTTGGATGCCCTGATCCCTATAGACATTATTTGGTGACTGTACCTAGTGTACCTAACATTTAGAGACTAGGTAGAGTAGCTGGTGGGGGTGTAAAGCCTGAGATGGATTAGGGGGAGGTAAGCCGATGAGCTTGAGAGAGTACCAGTAGAGAGAGTATAGCACCAGTATGGGCTATTACAGGATGTGCCTCCCACCTTCCCATTATACAGATGAGATGATATCGAGGCACCACTCCCACTACTAGAGGAGATAGAGGGACCTAATTTTGAGGAGATACCTATAGGTCTTGGGGTAGCTGATCCAAGTTGTACAGAGGCCTAATTGGCTTGGTGGGTGGGGCAGTATACAGGGGTGCAGAGGGGACCACCACCTGATCTACAAGCAGTTACCAGAGAGAGGGACACTGCTAAACAAGAGAGAGATGCTACTATTTAGGAGAGGGATGTAGCATGAGGACAAGTGACCATTTTGTAGGGATAGGTAATAGGTTTATAGGGACAAGTGATAGTTTTAATGGTGTAGGTGGCAGCCCTAAAAAGACAAGTTACCACATTGTAGGGGCAGTTGGCCGTAGCCCAGGCACAGGCATTAACAAGGCAGGTTTTTGGAGGGTAGGACCCTATTCAGCTACCACCACAGCAGCCATTATAGGAGCCAGCTCAGTCAACATCACATCAGCTAGCTCAGCCATAGCCACAGAGTTCATTACAGGGCATGGCGTCAGGGCTGATGGGTTCACTATAAACTGTACCTATATCTAGGTATAACACTGTGTTAGATGAGATCACTTATTATGAGGGTGCTATCAGAGGATTTCCTTAGATACAATGATACTCTAAGATGTGAGTTGAGTAGAGTCACCAGAGGTCTATGTCACGTGCTACTACCTTAGGTTCTCAGAGACGGCGATGGACAGAGAGTGGGGATGATACAACATCATCACAGCCACCACCACCACAGCCACAGCCTTGAGGCTTTTTATATATACTGGCTTGCATGCTGTTGATGCGAGATGTATAGATATTTTGAGATATATATATATATATATATATATATATATATATATATATATGCATTGTACTTGTTGCAAATATTAATGTACACACATATATATATATGATGAGATTTTTGAGATATTGACATGTTATGGATGTTAGTGTTTTTAGCATTTACCATATGTTTAATGATATATGCTTAATGTGATGAAATATGTATGACGATGTTATGATTATGTTATGATGATGTTATAGCTTTTTCCATATTATGTGATGGTGTATACTGTGACATTTGTTTGCAATTTTTTCATTCTTAACAATTTTCCATATTGGTGATGGATGTATGCTAAAAATGAAATTAGTTTATTTATGCTTCAACAATTTTCATATTTGTGATGATATATGCTTGACATAAATTGTGTTTGGTTTTTAGTTTCCATGTGTATTGTTGTTCATAGAAACTAATGTAAATGGGCATGTGACAAAGAAGTGAAAGGCGTGTTGCTCTTTCATTGACAAGGACCATAATGATTGCATAGGTAGGGGGTTTTTGGAAACAAAAGCCCTGTTCATGCATTACGTCATTGACCATTTGTGTGTGTTAAATAAATAATTGAATCACTTTGACATTAAGTGAGTTCAAAATCCCTTGAGTATGTTAGGGAAATACGTGTTATGTTTAAGATAGCATAACCCTTTGTATCAGGTATAACTTTGCCCCTTTTTATAGGTGACCCTAAAAATGACCATAGGCAAGTCCATGACTTTATAGCTTGTAGACTGATCAATGCGGGGAGTCTATTTGTGGATGTTGTTTTGTTTTGTGGCCATGTGAAGCTGATTTGTGCAAGAAGCTTTTGAGAGGGTGCTATTTGTAGCAAAATTTGGGCATAGCCATCCTTCGAGGGAATGGTCTATAGTTTAATTTATATGCTTAGAGGTTTATTGAATAGCTATCCTTCAAGGGAGTAGTCTATTTCTTATAGCAATGATGCAGCTATCCTTCAAGAGAGCAGTCTACATTTATAGTTTATATGACCTTTGTCAGGCATCCCAATTTTATGTTTTATTTTTTTGACAAAATTTTTAGTCATGGACAAGCTTATAGAGGTTTGGGGGTTTCTCTTTTATTAAGACAAAGCATTAATGCAACAAGGGTTAACTAATGGTTGTGGGAAAAGGGGGTTGAAAGGAATAAGAATGAGGATGATGAGAGTTGTTCAAGGGATGAGCTCAAGTTAAATATCAAGTGAGTGATTACTTGATTAACAGTAGAATGGTCATAGATGTAAGGCATTAAAGGTCTCAGGTTCTAGTCGGCCTTTGAGAGAAGACAGATGATAAGTCCCTAATCCATACTTATGCATTATGATATGAGGTCCGAGCCAATTAGGAGCAAAATTGCCTCGTTTGCTTCTTTCCATATTGGTCACATGTTGGTTTTCTTTGAGGATGAGATCTCCAATTTTGAAATCTTGTTTTCTCAAATTTTTGTTATAGGCATGGTTTGGTTGATGAAGTTGGTTGATGTTGTTGGCATTTAGTACAATGCCAAATATAGTTGTGAAGAGTGGGCCAATAATAGCCTAGAAGAAGGATGCATTTTGAAACTGAGTTGCCTTTGAAATATCCCCCACATATCCCATCATAGACTTGTTTGATGGCATGGGAAGTCTCAGTGGTTATTAGACATCAGAGAAGGAGGCCGTCGAGACCTCATTTGTAGAGAAGTCCCCCTAGCATGGTGTAGCGAGTAGTACTTTAGATAAAATCTCACCATCCATTGCTAGAGAGATTAGGAGGCATGATAGAATATGTTAAGTAGTCGACAAGTTGTTTATACCAAACGTCATGTGGACTAGAGAGGTTAGGAGAAATTTCCACCAGAAATGTTGGTTGAGATGTGCCCAAGATAGAAATCTTGGGTTTTGTTGGTTGAGGAGGCTTGATGAAGGGATAATTCTAAGGAATAGAAATCTTCTCTTTTCCTTTGTCCCTTAAAGTTTGAGACCTTGTGGCCACATTAACGGTGTTGATCTCAAATAAAGGAGGGGAAGAAGGAGGTAAAGGAACTATAGTCTGATGATGGGATTCTGATGAAGGTGAGGAGGTTTGATAGATATGGGAAGGTGTCAGAGGTTTGTCAAAAGAATCTTCAACAAGAAGGGTGTCTTTTTCCATGTATTGGTGAATGACAACCTTAAGGGCACAACAATTTTTAGTGTCATGTCTAGGTGTGTGATGATATAGATAGATTTGGGTGTCATCAAACCATAATGGTTTTGATCTGAGAGGTTGAAATGGTTTAATAGGTGGGAGAGTGATGCTAGAGGATTGTAACAATCATCATAGCAATAAAGCATAAAAACCTGCTAATGGATCTATGCTTGTTGTTGTAGTGGAGGCTAACGACTTCTATTTTATAGGAGTCATTGAGGGAGTTTTTTGTACCACCTTTTTAGTTGGTGGTGTGGTCACTCGTGTAGATGGCACTTTTTTGGTTGGAGGTGTCGAGTTTTTTGGTGGAAGCATGTTTTTGATGGGTAAAGGTAGTAATGGAGGCAATTTTTTTTTGTTAGATGTTGGAGTAGGAAGCACTCTTATTAAGGTATAAGGGTGTGGGCCCAAAATTGAGGGCAATGGTGATGGTGGGGGAGGAGTTCTCTGACATGGTTTGGTGGCCTTCTTCAATATAGTGTGAGGACCACTAGCATAGGGGGCGAGGTTCAAGTCTACCTTTACTTGTGGGTGAGTGAGGTTAGGTACATGGTGAACACTAAGAGATTTAACCTATTTCGATGTGGTGGTTGCTTGTGAGTGTTTAGGTTTAGATGTGGATGTTTGAGCTTCTAAAGTTTTAGAAGTAGAAGCCTGATCCTTATTAGAGACTTTGGGATGATTTGCCACAAAAGGGTCAGCAGTACGAGATGAAGTGGGATGCATAAGATAAGGAGCTTTAAGTCACTCCCACAATGCCTCATGCTCTAAGTTCCTTGAATGGAGAAATCCTAAGTTCTCAGCCAATCGAGAGAATGGTTTAGAAGATGTTACACAAGGCTTTATGATTGGTCTTTTAGAAGATGTGGGTGGTTATGAGACCAAAAATGTGTTAGATGCAGTGATCTCGGGCCAAAGGCGTGAGAGAGCCATTACTGGATCATCTTCGGTCGAAGTAGGTGAAGAGACAAGTTCTTCTCTTGGTGGAGAAGGAATTGGAGAATGTGACTCCTCAAGAGGATAGAGTGCAAGGATGATCGTGCCTTCTACTTGTGGTCGAAGAGCAGGAAAAGTATGATCTTTCATAGGTAATAGGAAGGATGAGGGCGGGACTATCGGTGCTGGTATTGTCAAGGCATCCTCCAATATAAGAGAGTTCAAAGTAGACTCTCCTATTTGTATAAGGGGGGAGGATGAAGGACTAATAAGAGAAGAAGGTTCTTCTTCCTGTGGATGAGAAATAGGTTGGTTATCCTCTTTATATTGCAAAAGAGGTTGGTTAGGTATAAAAGGAGAAACCATGTCAACCGTGTGTATATTACGCTCTTGGGAGTCATCGGCCATGGTTTGGACATTGTTTTGACTAGGGGGATGGTTAGGGAATGGTTATCTAAAGATGTCTATGTTTTTGTTAGGGGGCAAATTTGGATTATGAAGATGTCTATGTCCCACTAGGTGTGCCAAAATGTTTCTATATGTTTTTGTGCTAATTACATTCAGAAGAAAATGAAGAAATTAAAGGTTGAAGGTTGGGGGTTTGTACATACCTGGATTAAGTTGTGCACCATAATCCAGACATTGTAAGACCTCCTCTTTGGCTATGGAGGAAGACACCTATAGATAAGAAGAATACTCAAACAAAGAAAATGTTAGAATAAGATAAAGTGGATTGCCAAGCTACGCGCTTGGTCCCGAAAGCGTAAAGCTCTGTGAGGGATGATAGTCCACTATTTAAGACAAAGATATTTGTATGAAATTGAAATGATAAAAGACTTATAGAAATAAGAAGATAGAATATTACATACATGTCTCCTATAATCCATGAGTCTTAGCAAGCTGGTCAAAGGTTGTGTCTGGTTTGGGGGCTGTTTGAGTAGGTTATGGTCTGCATAGTCGCTGATGTCAATTTTTCTACCGATGTCAATTTTTCTATCGATGTCAATAGTAGAAGGTGCCGACATCGGTTATAATGCCAATGTTGGTATGGGCAATAATCCTTTGGATGAGTTTTAGGGTGTTTCTGTGATTGACAAAGGACTCTGGGAGTTGGAGGGTTTGTGTAAAGTTACGGGAAGGAAGATAAGGTTGGAGGAAGGGCAAAAAGGTAAAAGGTAGGTGTGATAAAAGGGTAAGAGTTAGAGGAAGGCTTTTCATCCCTTCCACAGAGAATGTCGGGTTTCTTTTACAGTATCCAGAAATAGTAAATATAAACTAACTACTAAGTTATTCTAGAATTGTGAAATGGAAACCAGAAGAATACTTAGCTTTGTGATGAAGACCCGAGGGTGTCAGGATGCTTGTTCCTATTGTGGCTGATGTCGAAGATCTCATATAATGTATCCAATCCAATGTCTGGAGTGATTTCTGTAGAGTTTTTGTATCTTGGAGGGTGATAATAGAATTTTGATGCTTAGTTTTAAAGCGTGCGCATTGATATCAAAGAGGCAGGGGGTAACTCAAGGTTAGAAACCTAGTTTAAGTAACCGATGTCAGTGATTCCACCAGCATCGGTTGATAGTTGACCGATGTCAGTGGCTAAAGAATGGGTAAAAGGGCTAAAAATAGCCCTTTGCCCATTTCTCCATCTGCCAAGTGCATTTGCCATTAGAGAACAGTCAAAAGAAGGGTATATTAGGCACGAGGGTTAGTTAGAAGGTTGGAATAGGTCTTAGGTAGTTATGTTTTGAAGGACTTAGTCATGGGGTGAGTCATAGGGTATGAAATAGTCTTAGGCAAGGTGTCTAGGTGAGGTGTTGAGGTGAGGGGATGATTAATTTAAAATAGATAATTTATTTTAAACTAATAAAGTGTGGGTTAGGAGTGTTATAGTTAGAAGGGGACCAAGGGGGGGTAGACACAATGTTGGTGTCTACAAATATAAAGAGAATCTCATGGATGATCTCAAAGAGGAATCAAGAATGGATCAACATAGGTAATCACAAGGAGTTGTGCAATCAAAGCCACAAGCAAGCACACTAGCAAGCAAGCAGTTGAAGCATGATCAAGTCAACAAGGTGATATATTAATTTGGTGAAGTTACATAGAATTCATTAGTTTATTTTCATGGTAATAAAAATTGAAGAAGGTGGAAAACCACATTGTATTGTGTTGAAGATGAATTGAACAAGAGGTTTTTATTGCAAGATTAACAAGGTTGTGGGAAGCCATGTCAAAAAGTGGAGAAGTGTGAAGAAGAGGAAGAAAAAGAAAGTCTATTTGAGAAACATAAAAAGATACATATTATTAAGAGGCCATTAGAAGAAGGATCCAATAATGAAAAAGAGAAAAGATACCTAGAGATGCATAAACCAAGTGAAAACAATGAAGAAGAGGGGCATATAACAAGAGTTAGCAAGAAGAGTAAGAACCATTTATTAGAAATAGAGTATGATGAAGTAAAAATTGAATTGAAAAAGGTATGACATGTAGAAGACATAGAGTTATAGTAGTTGGTATACCTCATATAGGTAGAGGATGCATTGATAAGGAAGATAGACAAGACAAAGAAGAAGAAATGTAAGAATCTCATGAAGAAAAAGGAACAAGAAAAGAGGATCATTAGTAAGGTGAGAAAAAATTGTCCTCAAATAATGAACTGAAATGCAAGAAATAATTTGATAACACTAAATTTTCTCCCTCTTAGGGATTATGATGTAGGACCATCAAACGTACAAACATCACTTTTTAGTTATTGTAAAGTCGTGTTATTTAGAGTCATTTTTGAATGTGTGTGTGTGTGTGTGTGAGGGACCCTATAGGGTCCATTTTTTGTCCTTATGATCATCTTGAGTCATAATTAGTGATATTTATAGGAACCTAGAGTTTTCCCACCAAAAGTGACCATTTGAATATTTAAAATGTTAAAGGACCTAGCGAAGGTGGTAGGCAGTGTTTCAAGAATTGTCAAGTGTGTCAAATGAATGAGTAAGGTCCTAAGGGTTATAAGAGTCTAATGAAGTATAAAATAGGTAGTTAAGATGATAAATGGTCTTAATAAATTCTTATGTGGGTAACTAACTAAAAATACAAGTCATGAGAAAAGGTGGTGAAAGGTCTTGTTATGGTAACCACCCCAACCAACGTAGAAGTTGGATGGGAAGGAAGTTGTAGGAAATTGTGGAATGTGAGAGAGAGAGTAAGGACATAGGAGAGAGATTCAAAAACGAGATAAAACTAAGAAAGGAAGAATGTAAACTCCTCAAATTTGATAGCGTCCATTCATGGACTACAAATGTAATAGAAGATGGTTCATAAGAATAAATGAAAGTTATTTTTTCTATGTTTCTCTCTCTCTCTCTCTCTCTCTCTCTCTCTCTCTATAAAAAATGGATTTTTAGAAGTCATTTATTGTCTTTGAAGAGCCTTTGATGCTATATACAAATTCATGTGTATGTAGTTATAGGTTTGAATGATAGGATATAGGTTACAGTCTAGACAAGAGGATTTTGTAATGGAATTGATGAGATTTTAACAAAGAAAGAACTCTTTGGAGCATTAAAGTTGAAAGTGTTTAAATTAGGTAAGATCTTAAAGGTGATTGAATAAAGTATCTTATAATAAAATAAACTTAGAAAAGGTACATCTGTGTCTATGTACCCTATTGTAGCCTATGATAATCAAGTAATTGACTAGTTTTATAGCTTAAAGGATGATGAAAGAAACTATAAATAGAGTATGTATGTTCTATGATCACATGTGGGTTAATCCATATCATGATGGGGTTATTCATGGCATTCTAAAGTGATAATCCTAATAGAAGGAGAACTCTATTTTGAAAAGTCTATGTGTGTTGGTCATAGTTACCTTACTAAGGAAACAAGTGATTTAACCCTCTAAAGAAACTTTTATATGTGTTGCATTGGAATTGGATGTTTTTTAAAAGTGTGTAGGGGTTATTTAATTCCAAAATTCATATGAAATATTCAATATTAGTTATAATCATCATAAACTCCATTACCCTGCCTATACCATGTCTTGAGATAGGCAATCTTGGTGAAAAGAAAGGTAAATCTATTTTATTTCCAAGAATTGAGTGTTATTTCCTAATCTGGGTTTAACATGGTTTACAAAAGTGATAAAAAAGTGTGGAAGGTTAGAAATGGTCTTAAGGAGTCTTCAAACTCATGAAATCTTCAAACCCTATTGACACAGTCCTTCTTCAAGACAAAGTATTCTTTATTTTGCTTAGTATAAGCCATAAGGAGATTGTTTAAAGATATTTATCCATTTGGAAAGTTTTAAAATACTAAAACAGACCTTTGGATGTTCTTAGATCCATTTTAAACGTCTTAAAACAAAAAAATGTTGAATTTCGAAGCCTTTCAGCCTCTGTAGAGAACCACCTAGGGTTTCTAAACCAAAAACCCTATAAATTTCATTATAATTGGTGAAATTTCATGAAACTTGTGATCTAACATGTTTTTATGTGTGAAGAAGGATTAATTTTTTTTAATGAGTTATAGGTCCTACAATATATAACTAGTACTATGGGTTTGTAATGAGGGCTAATAAACCTAATTGGATAGGTATATAAAAAATAAGTACTATGTAGACATGGATTTAGACTTTGTAACTTTATGGAGACCTATAATTAATATAGATGGTGGTGAAATATGGATTTATATCTATCAAATGACTTGTATATTCTTCAAATAAAGAGAAATTGTTAAAAAAGGCTACAAGCCAAGTAGCCTCACTAGTGAGTTGAGGTATGCTATTGGATGATAAAGTATGAGTGATGGATTGTAGAGGGTTGAAACAATTTTAGTAAATTTAGGATAAGTTATCCATGATATCATATTTTCTTCATTATACCTAAGACATGGTTAGGTACTTTGTTCCTTGAAGCTGTGACTAGTGTGAAGTTAAAGAGTGAGTTGAGTGGAAAGAGAAGTAAGAGTGAATGAAATGAGTTGGCGAATGAATGATGGAGATTGATGAGAGGTATAATGATAAATATAAATAACTCTAATATGTTTAAAAAATAGGGATAATGAAATGAGGATACTAATCCTATAAAATAGTTGAAAGATTATGTTGAGGATTAAACCTAATGAACAAAGCTAAGCATCAATTAGATGATCAAACAAGTTTAGAGCCAAGAAATAGTGGTTATGAGGATTTTATCATGTACCTATACATCACATAAAAATTAGGTGAAGTTAACTTATAATGACTATCCTGTAACAACCTATAGGTTGTCATGACTAGCTTGTAATAATTGTTGGTCAGTTGTTCTAGCCTATAGTAGTTGTAACAACATCTTTGGTTGTTGTTGGGTAGTTGAATAAGTTACATAATGGATATTACATGATGGTAAATAGAATAATTTATGGTTATAAGTGTTGACAATAGTTATCCCTTATTGGACTGTACCTGTCATCCCAAAGTCCAAATAGAACATCTTTCCATTTTTTTCCTTCTCACAGTCATTTCTGGTAGCATTCTGATAGTTGAAATGTATTCCTTAAATCTATTTATTACTCTTGTCTTAGTTATTTTATTATTTAAATAATAAACATGAATACCTCTATATTTAATGCATCAGCACTAAGCCATAAATAATAAGAAAATAATGATTGAATAGTAATTGAAGTTTATTGTGTTAATATTTGTAACCTTTACTATAATCTTTAATTGTCAAAGTATTATGAGTGAAAGAAATTGATTTGAAGTAAATATATTTTATATCTAAGGTAAGTATTGGAACTCAAATCCAAAAGAGGACATCCTCCTCATTATAAATTTTATTTAATATTCTAACTCGTTATAATAACCATTGGTCTATGTGAAAGTATTTATTCATTTCCTTTTAATTTTGCATGTGTGAGTTCAAGTTGATTTTTACATAATTATTATTAGTGAGAATGTTATTAAATTTCTTAGAGGAAACTTATATCATAGTTATTTCAATTCATTTTAGTTATTGATTTCTTTCAAGTGTGATTTACTTTTTTGAACTTTCAATTTATTTAATTTACTTTATGCAAAGTATGTTACTTATTTGTAATTGATAAATCTCAATGAATGAATGTTGCACATACAATTTTGACGCCTTGTCAAGCTTAATGCATCTTGGGTATAAAATTAGCAAATGTAGTGGATTTTATAAATTGTCTACCTTATTTAATTTTGAAGGTTCTACATATAGATATTGGTTTACGTTAGTTTAGTTGGTCATTAAAATTTTACTTATAATTTTTCTATTGTAATTGGAAAGGTGTCAAAATAATTGTATCTTTAAGTTGATAAATTTTTTAATTTATTAGTTTAAAATTTCTTATTTTCTTAGATTGTAATTTATATTTCCCTAGTTTACATTTATTTATTTCTGGAAATAACATTAAATTTATATAAAATTAGATACCCCATAAATACCCCTTCAAGTTTCCCATAGATACCCCTAGGGTAAATGAACATATGAAAAAAATCCCTCATTTTTTCCTACCAAATTTTAGGGGAAAAGAATGAGGATCTATATATTTTTTTCTTTGAGTTTGATGTCTTATGCCGCATCTGTGATTACAATACAGATGTTCAAAATTTGAATTTATTTACGACAACACTCAAAAATGGAGCCCTTAGATGGTTTATGGGTATAAGGAAGGATACAGTCTCCACTTGGAGGGATACGAGGGAAAATTTTATTTCCAAATATCATGACTATTGTCAAGGAATCAAATATAGGAGATATGACCTTTTATGAATGTCACAAGAAGAGGGAGAATCATTAGAGGATTAAATGGAATGGTTTATGTTTAGTCTACAAAAATAGGCCACACTAAATTCAAATCCTCAAAAATTAATATTATTTAAGGGATTTAAATAATATAACTTGGAATAATTGGACATAATGAGTGGTAGATATGTCTCACAACTACCTTTTGATGACATCAACATTCTATTCAATAATTATTCAAGATCAATAATGAATAAAAATCATAACAAAAAGGTACTTCCTTCACTAGATGAAAAAGACCCCCACAAATAGAGGTATGTAATTTAATATAGGATATGAAGCAAGATATTATTAGTCACATGTATACACAAATATATATACCACACATAAGGAATAGTCAAGAAGAAATAGAGCAAGCCTTGATAGTTTATTGTTTGCACTATTAAAAAAATAAGATAGATTACAAATTCCATGCCCAAAGTGGCCAGTATAATAAATTAAAATAGTGGAATTTTATGTGATTGATGAAGATGGAGACTAAATTTTATACATATCTCAGCGAAGGCAATGGAAAAAAATCCCACTTAATCAAAGTATGCCACCAAATTCTATATTTTCAAATTAGCAATTCAAATATATTCCTAATTTGTATGGATTTAATTCTTGGACATCTATGCCATCCCAAAAAATAGAATTAATCACAACAAAATGCCAAACTACCAAATAATTGTTAGCTTCCCCAAAAGTGACCTTGGATGCCTCAAAATTAGCAAAAATAAAATACTCAATCCCAAAAAAATTAGGAGACATACTTAAACTAGTCTTGGCAAAATTATAATCAAAATCAGTAATGGTTTTCTTTCTACAACCAATGGCAATAACTATGGAAAATTAACAGTCCCTAGTTTAACTAAAATACTAAATTTTTCTAGTAGTCATTATTAAAATAGAAACAATAACCAACCTTGATGTGTAACACTTAAGTGGATCCTAGGAAACCATAATTTACCACCCAACCTATACTAAATCCTTCTAATAAGTCAGTTCAACTGACACAAGCCACTAAAATAATAAATATCCAACTTACACATTAGACATCAATGAAGTCCATATTCATTCCAAACATATTCTTCCACCATCCACCTCACCCATTATAACTAAACATCCTAAAGAGATTAAAAACACCCATACTAATATGCAACCACTTGAACACACAACTACTCTTGAACCAAGCTCTAATACAAAACAATAGGGGTCTACAAACCCTCATTTTGCTAATAGATTGAACCTTCAATGTCTTTATCAAGAATCTAAATTTGATTTCCTATGACAATTAAAAAGTATGTGTGTGAATATTACACTATTTCATGCTATAAAATATGTACACATATATACTAAATTTGTTTGTGAACTATGATTAAATAAGCCTAGTTGAAATTGGAAGGATCCCAAGACTTTCCAAGTAGTTCACTTACATTCATCATGCTAGGAAATATAGTTCCACCTAAGTATTCTAATACACGTAACCCCATAGTTAATGCTAAAATTCATGGAAATATTATAAATAATACCTTACTTGACTTAGGATTTTTCATCAATGTCATCACTATGGAAATAATGCATAAACTTGGACTTAAAAATCTTTACCTACCACCTACCATTATACAAATGGTAGATAGATATATGGTAAATCCAAAAAGGGATTATATAAGACTTAGTAATAGTTTAAAATAGGAATATATCCAATTATCCTATGTAGACCATGGTTAGATACAACCTAAGTCTGAACTAGGAGGATATCCGATTATCATATGTAGACCATGGCTAAATACAACTAATGATTTCATTAATTGTAGATCAGGGAACATGTTGATTCAAATTTAAATAAAAATAATAAATTATTGTTTTACCCACCAACCAATCTTTCCTATGAAATGAAAAAAACTTTTTAGGTAGAAGATGAAGATGAAGAAAACAATTATTTTCATACTTTACTCACTATTGATTGCAACATATCCATGAAATATCAAGAAGAAGATAGTCATTTATAATACCCTAAAAAACACCTATCAAATGGACTCAGAAATAGAAAGTATCATTTAATGTACACCATATCCCTTCACAAACATTGTTCTTGAAGAAGTTTTATCTGATTCCACAAGTGATATTGGAACCTTTCATCAAATAATACCACACCATTGTAGACAATAACTTAATGTAGAATCCATGTTGTCCCTATCCAAACAAGTATAAATCTTTATGAGAAAACTGATTAACATTAGCAACAAATTTGAACCTCAACAGGAAATTAAACTATTCATCATGGTCCAAAACCAAAAAATATCCTTTGTTTAGGACTATCATGACATGATAGGTGTCCATCTAGATTTATGTACCCACCACCTTTACATCAAGGATGAGTTAAAACCTATTCACTGAACATAATTTAGGATGAAACCCATTGCTAGACACAGTAAAAATTGAGTTACAAAAACTCTTGGATGTAGGGTTTATTTATCCTATTTTTGATAGTCAATGGGTTTCACCTCTTGTTATACCTTAAATGGGGAGTAAATGGTGTATATGTGTTGAATATGTGGATTTAAACATAACTATGAGGAAAGATCAATTTCCTCTTCCTTTAATTGATCAAGTACTTGACATGTTGGTAGAAAAGAAATATTGATCCTTTTTTGATGAGTCTAGTGGATATAATCATATTATAATATCTCATTATGATGATAAGGCTACCTTCACATGTCCTTGGGGTACATATGCATATGTTGTACTAACATTTATTTTATGCATTGCTCTTGCCACTTTTCAAAGGGTTGTTTTGAGTATATTTTGTTATTTGTCCTATGATATATTGAGATCTACATGGATGAATTCATATTCTATGGGAAAAAATGTGATGAATCTATCTACAACTTAAATTAATTCCTTCAACATTATTAAGACAACTAGTTATCCCTAAGTCATGAAAAATGCTACATGTTGATGACCAAAGGCATTATTTTATGACATCACCTCTCCCCTATAGTAATTAAAGTAAATCCTTCTAAATTAAGTGTAATGAATAACTTACCAATTCCATATAAACAAAAATACATTTGAAGTTTTAATTTCTAAATATGTTGATTTTATTTGGAATGATGCATTAAAAATAAGGTTCCAATAACTTAAAGATCTACTAGTAACAACACAAATATTAGGAGGTCTTGATTGAACATTTCCCTTTCATTTCCACATGGATGCCTATGATATTACACTAGGAACTATGCTTGGTAAAAAATGTAGTCCTTGAACTATGCCATATATTTTATTATAAAAAATCTCCAAGGGGTTGAGAACAAATTAAAAAATAAAGGATAAATACTTTCTTGATGTCACATACACCATCAATAAATTTAGACATTACAATACAAGTTATCTAGTTTTCATCCATACTGGTCATACATTAAGTAGGTATTTTATGAATAAACCAAAATTAACTAGTGTTGGAAGCACAATTAATGAGATGGGGGTAAATTAGTGTTTAAAAAAATTCTTATAATTATACCCAATCATTCATGAACTATGAAATAAACATAGTGATCTAGCAAAGCATAAAGAACCATTTAGACAAGAAAACACATAAATGAGTGGCAAACCCTCAAGGAGAATGAAACCCACTATGATCTCTTCAAATGGAATATATTCCTATTAAAAAAAATACCAAATATTTTTGATCACCAACTCAATTTGGAACACCAACCCCAATATAGTCAAGCACCCACTTGTCTAGGCTTTAACAAGCACCTACTTGAAAGGAAGGGCTAAATCCTTAAGTGAGTTAGTACCAAATTAGATACCTCATGAATTTTGATCACCAAAACTTTGATCTTATGTTATGGTCTCATTTAAATACCTCCTTCTTATTAACCATGAAATATTTTATTTTCTTATTTTTTCATATTTTCAAATAGACCTAAACTTCCTTGTATATATACTAGTCTCAAGGTCACACACCGCTTGGTTAACCACACACATTAGAATTCCTAGGTCAGCCATAAAATAGGTCTTATAACATATTATTAACATGATTCAAATGTAATTTAAATGTTTTTTGGTTTGTAACAACTCAATTAGGCCTTATTCCTCCTTTAGGCCTCATGGAAACCTAATTACATTAGGTCTATCCTCTTCGTGCCAAAATTTTATCTTCTTGGGCCTAAATTGATTTATAAAAATAATAAAAACCATTAAAACACTTGACCAATGAACTCTTATTACCTCCTCCATGACTTTATTAGACCTATATCCTATGTTCATACCATGAAAGCTCTTTTAGGACAAACTACCCTATTAGGCCTGTGTACCTCAAAAGTTTGTCTTGACATAATGAAGTTTAAACACAATTAAAATAATAAAATACAAATAATATATATTATCCATGACCTTAGGTTCATCACCAAATTATTTTAACACCTTCACTCAGGAGGTAAAGGATCAAGAACATATCTACAACTTGCTTCCTCAAAACCATCAATTCTCCTAAAAAACTAGTCATGATGAATGAAACCTCCAATGCTTATGTAGACACATGTAATTACTAATTATTCATAAAAAATTTATTATGAGATATGAAAAACATCCTTAGATTTAAAAATCATATGGTCTAATGTAAAATATTGGTCTTGCATACCAATTTACTAACCTTATATCTCACCATCTTATCTCAACTAGAAAGGTTATTTTGTGAGCAACATTTTCACCATATACATTGACCTCCAAAACTCATTAAAATAATGAATGTGACTTAAAAGTAATGAATGACTTTTTCAATCACGTTTTGCATCAATCTATCATTTTTAGACCCTAAAATAATCACACCATTAGGTTTGTTTGTGGCTAGCTAACTTGGATGACCAAATTATAACACTTGAAGGATATATCCTATACAAAAATAATCATGGACATGAAAAATGATTTTATATCTTCTTCTACCATTCATTTTCTCTTCCTGACCAATATATATTTTGAGGGATACAATAATTTCTTGACAAATAAACTTGTATATGTGCATTTTCTCTCTCATATAACTAACCACCACCATCTAAACATACCTAGAAGAGTTTATTACATTATCAAATATCTTGTATATTAATTTGAAACCATCCTAATTTTTTTGAATAAAATCTTTCATATCAGGTCCTTATTAGGGTTTTGAGGAGGTTTAACATAGGTTTTGGTGTTAACAATTATCTATAAAATATTGCCTTTTAAATCTAAAAATAATGTATAGAAATATTAGATAGGACCCTTCCACATATCTCATTAATAGATGAAACTCCCATGGATAGGTTACACATGCCAAAAAATGTCTTAAAGTGCTTCTCAAGTTTGAGACCTCATTTTGTGAGCTTGAGGAGTCCTAAAACTATGATTTATGTACTTTTCTTCTAAAAATTGACCTCAAAATTTTTGATCATGCCTAGAACAAATTATCTCACCTTTGTACATTCTCACATATGCATACTTGCCTTGAAATCTAATCTTCATACCTCATTAGGACAGATAGGGTCTACGAGTGGTCTTCATACAAACTTAGACTAAAGGTCCTACCCTTATAGGCTCACCATGAAACTCTCATGAATGATTCAATGCCTCACATACATGATCATATAATGAAATAAAATCTTCACATGATTGTGTTCATTAATTTTTCATGTGCATACCTCTTCATGTCATGACTAAGCTTATGACTAGGTTTCTTATGCACTTTGACATTAATGACTTGTACATTCATGCAAATATAAGATATTAGACAACACTCTAAGACATTATTTTCCTTCAAATTATCTCTTTATATTTCTCTCATGACAACATGACAACATTATTCCATGCATATTATCATTGGTTTGTCACATCACATACTACCAACTGTCCTAAATCATATTTGACATCAAACTTCACAAGATGCATCTTTGACATCAATGACAACACTAAAAAATATCTCCCTTTGTCATTGATGTAAACCACTCTAAGAAAATTCTCTCAAAAGGAAAATTTTCCCTCATTCTAAATGTTATCTCCCTTTGACATAAACGACAAAGAGATGCCTAAAATGTCTTGGATGACACCTTTTGTAACTAAAACACTCAACACATAGGATTATGAGTTTGTGAAGAACCATACAAACATGCTCCCCATATCTCCATGTATACCTTTTTGTCATTACTCACCTATTCTTGCAGCTTATTAAAAACCTAATTATCTCCCACCACCCTTGACTTGATCAATGGCTAGTAGGGTTAGCAATTACTCCTAATTCTTGTCTTAGATGCTTAAATAATACCTTTGCAAGTGTCATGGTAAATGTGTCTATAATTTGATCCTTTATAGAAATATATTCAAGTTTAAAACTTTGTTCAATTACCTTATCTCTTATGAAATGATACTTGAAGGGAATGTGATTAGTTATTGAGTGCATGACAAGATTATTTGAGATGCTTATGGCAATAGTATTGTCACAGTAGAAAGGGCTAGGACTATCATACTCCACCTTGTAGTCTTTTAAGTTATATCTCATCCATAAGACTTGAGTGCAACATAAAGATGATGAAATATATCTGTTAGAGGTACAAACCACTCGGGGGTGAATTAGTGGTGACAAACAATCCAATTCAATTTCCAAATCCTTCAAACACTTAAGCATTCAATACAACCATTCATGAAGAATTCAAGATGTTTATAGAAATGAACAAATAGATAATGCAATATTATACACACAACATAATATTTATGTGGAAAAACCTCTTGGGACTAAAACCCACTCTCAAGCCTAAATACACATGGACTAATTATCTTATAAGAAGTATGCAAACATGAGACTTTAGTGAAACCCCTATTTCACAAGGAGCATTTGCCCCTAGGAAATTTAAGTCCTTTTGATCAAAAGTTAGTGAAACACATATTCTATAAGGATCACCTACTCCTAGGATGATCAATTCCTTCTAACTAGACTTTAGTGAAACAATTGTTCCACAAGGAGCACCTTCCCCTCAGATGGTCAAGTTATTTTGACCAAACTTTAGTGAAACACATGTTCAACAAGGAACACCTACCTCGAGGATGGTAAAATCCTTCTGAATAGACTTCTCTCCCCAATATTCAAACATGTAAGATTACTATCTTTGACATTATAAATATAACCTATAGGTCATACACACAATCATCACCCTACTTTTCTCTACAACCCATCCACTAGGCACCCACCCTTTCTTCTTTCCTTCACTCTTCAACTCTTACAAACACCTCATCTTTTAAGTCTTCAAACCTATAATATCACTATTTATAACATCAT
Source organism: Torreya grandis (assembly GCA_037957365.1). Taxonomy (NCBI): domain Eukaryota; kingdom Viridiplantae; phylum Streptophyta; class Pinopsida; order Cupressales; family Taxaceae; genus Torreya; species Torreya grandis. Next base: position 159,251 of record JARHVA010007977.1, on the reverse strand, counting down.
AAATGTGACCTATAGGTCATACACGTAGTCATAAACATGATTTATTATTTAATCCATTCACTAGGCACCCTTACTCTCTTTCACCTCTCAACCCTATACTCTTCTTCTACTTAGAGCCCCTACTTTCAAGTCTAGAAAACATCACCTTTGATTTCACCTTTTATAGAGCCTTCATGAATATTATCTTATAGGTCAACCATAATACTTTCATTAGCCCTTAAGATATTTTAAATATCTCAATACCATTCTCATAGGTCAGCCATAACATCCATGGGTCACCCTTAAGTAGGTACACCTTTTAATTAGACCTTAGTAGCCCTTATAGGTCTCATGGAGACCCATTCAACCCTTTACCACTTAAATGATCAAATTAGAAACACATGAGAACTTCCAAATGCATAGGTCCATTACATATGACCTCTTAGACATACTAAAATGATTAAATTCATCATTACACACTTTTGTGTATGCTTAATTTACTCAAACATTATCCTTGTACACAACAACACCATGAATGAACAAACAACCAGATTTTAAGCATTTGTTTATACTAAATATAGATTGGTCAAACCTCAAAAATACATATAGATCATACTAATAGATTCTAAAACACTATGTAATAGCTAAGTCATTTTGAAACATCCAAATACCATCATAATAGTTTAAAATATCCTTCTCAGTTACTTATAGAACATGGTCAAAAACATAGTTAAATTTGGAGCTCAATAAATTTAATTGTACAAACAGTCATACCTTATAACTATATTTAAAGGATGTATCTTTAAGTTCTCTAAAACTTTGATTTTTATTACACCTTCAAAGTCATCATAGAAAAAATTTTATGGCTAAAACACTATAGATTGGTTTTTCTCTTTGTTAATTTGAATATTCAAATGCCAACGGTCACTATTAAACATCAAACACTTTGTTGACATCTCATGCCCTCTCATAAATTGAATGAATACACATCATTGATATCCCTCAAAAGTAGCTTGATAGTTACCTTTTCTTTACTATTAAACATTGAACACTTGTCATCATCTCACTACTTCCTAATAATTTGGAACAAATGCACTCTATCAATCTATATGGATTAGCTAGGTCTTTATCTTATAATGCTCATTAGTAGATATTGATTAGAAATCCCATAATTATGGAACTTGACACCATCACATGTATTTGAATATTTTTCTATTAATCCACGTGCTTGCGCCACTTGGTAGTCCCATGTTCTTTGTTGACTCTTTTACTTGTCCCACACTATTGATCTTCATAAGTATTAACCACTGCTCATTGTTGATCTTCTATTAGATTAGCAAGCTTGTGACACTTGTCACCAACATGTGAAAACTTTGACATTTTGAATTACTATGCATCATTTATCTCAATATGTATGATTAAGTGCTTACCATTACATCTTCTAGGCAAATGACCTTAGACTTCAACATGATTAAACTTGATGGTCTTTGGCCCATCATAGTCTGCCAGAGCGACTTTGAAGCTTTATAACTTGAGTTAGAAATCACTTCAATACTCTAAATTTCCAAGGTACCTTCTTGAAAATATAGAAAACATCTCCATGAAAAAATTTAACCTTATTTGACTCTTTGAGTACCTGTATTAAATGTAAAAAATTTATAGTTCATTTATATCTACATGATGTGCAGTGATGGTCTGGCTAAGTATAGGAACTTAGTGAAAATATCTCTGAGAGGTCAACTTTGTACTCTCATATCTTTAGATAAACTCAACCTCATGAATTGAAATTTAAAACACAATAACTTGAGACTAATGTGATCATACCCATATGACCAACTCCCCTTGACTCATCCATATGTGGTAATGGTAATGTCATCAAACTACCTACTTATATTTTTCCATCATAGAAATAACTATGCCAAGATGAACATAATGATGAACCAGATGAATACCATGCACTTCCACAAGCTCTCCAATCATACTTGGCCTCTGATAATACCCATCACACATGATCAATACTTCATACCCATCCCTAATCTTGCCAAAACTGAATATCAACCAAGCCTACTTAGAGCATACTAGGACAAACACACTGCACACTTTGTCATTGATAATTAAAACATCAAGACACTTCATCCACTCACCTATAAACCTCCATGAAATAATTTAAAACTCTAAAAAACTCTCCACATTTATCATTTATGTCAACACCCATCATATATCTCATATTCTTTCTCTCTCTTCAAGCACTCTCATAATACAAACCTTCTCCCCATTTGACACAATGACAAAGTGGGCATAAAAAATCATAAGGAAAAAAAATGCCACTAATAGGATAATACCACCTTATAAATATGATACAAACTCCCCCTTATCTTGAGCCTACCTCTTTTTACCTTGATAACTTCCTCTTGTTACATACCAACACTCTTTTCAACCAAGCAATGCAACCAATAAAGAAAGAAAACACAAAAGCATTGAAATCTAATGGAAATCACAAAAAAAAAATCTGAGAGGGAATAATCCTAATATATTTGATCCATTTCACCTCTTGAGCATCTTTAGATTTTCACACACCATGAAGAACCACTACAATGGCTTACTAACCTTCTCTCTCAAGCCACCTCAAGGACCACCAACATAACTTCATTTCACTCAAAAAATAGGAAACATGCTCTAAACCAACCTAAGAACTCACCTTGAAACACTCATGCCTTTATATTTCTTATAAATTGAGAAAGCACCTCAAACTTTCACACTAGGTCTATCTAGGCTCCTTGTAGCCCTACCTAGAACTTGCAGAGCCCACAATTTTTAGTAGACATAATTTCAAGACCTAAAAATTCATATATGGAACACTCTCATATTCCCACTTAATAAAACAAATTTTCATGACATATATCCTCTTATATAACATACTTCCTTCACAAATCTACTTAGCTAATTAGGTCTCCATTTTGACAAAAACTTGAATAATTTGAAAAACACAAATCTTCAAATCTCTATGAAGCTTTATTTGACAACCCATTTGGACCATTCAACCTATTAATAAGTCTCAAACCTCAAATCATAAGGCAAACCACTTTTCTTAGCACAGTCCAAAACTTTAGAATCTCAAAACAAACACAGTCAACAAACCTCCTTATGGTCAACTCCCACCTCTAAAACTTCTTTCACACTTCTAGACAACCATCACACATTTATGGACCAAGATTTCATCCTTCACACATTTGAAAACCTTAACTTCTTATGTCATGGTTTTGATCTGTAATAAGAAATATAAACCTAAGAACACATAAAAACTTCCCTAAGGCACAAACATGATCATCAAGACACAAAACCACCTATAACACATCACAAAGAAGTACATAGACCTTTTTGAGCACCAAAATATTGTTGATATTCCATCAATATTATTATGCCACCTAAAAACATGTATTTTGATCCTTTAACATTGTATACATTAAAAAAACACCTTATGACATCACTCTGACCTCATCAAAGCTCTTCTCCCATCTTGATACTCCAAATCAAACTAGAAACATTCATAGCTTGCCTTCTAAGACCTTATAAATAACACCACAATAACACTTACTTCTCTACTAAAAGGAGTCTCTTAAAAAGCATAGACAGAGACATCCTATACACCACAATGCTCTAAAATAAAGTGATGCCAGGTGTGGCCCACATCTCCTTAGTAACCACTATAATCCTTTTATATCTCTAATACTTCTTGTTCTTATTATTCTTAGTCTAAACTTTGATAACTTATTCCTTTTCTACATCACTCACTTTCTCTTCTATGATAAGATATACAACATTTGGAGCTAATATGGAATCTTGACACACCTTGATCATTGAAGTATCTTCTTTACATTTATGAACATCACCTTTAAACCTTGACAACATAGGAATAAATCTTGAAACTTTCTCATAGATATCAAGTTTCTCATTAGCATCACACATTATAACTAGCCTCAACTAAAACCTTGGTCTTCTCCTTGAGCTTGGTCTCTTCATTCACAACATGAATAGATAATGAAAGCTCTTTGAACTCACCAACCTTTGTATCATTTTCCACCATAGAAAATAGGTTACTTGAACCTACAGACTCATCATGACTCACACTTACCACCTTTGGTTTCCATGAGTTAACTTGCTTTCTTTATTTCACTCTAAGAGCCTAATTAAACCTATTATATCTTGTAGGCCTTTTCTTGTAGAATCTAGGAATGTGACCTCTCTCTTGATAGTTGAATCACACTATACCTTTTTCAAAAATATTATCCTACCTTTCTTGATTATAATAAAATAGTGCTATATGTCCCTTTTTTAACAATTGAAATAAACTACTCCTATTGAAGAAGACTCACCTTGCCTTACCTTATTTGGAAAATTCTTAGCAAAATGTACCTCATCAAAATAGTTGAATCACTAATTTTTTTTACACCATTTGACTAATGACCCCCATCATAGTTTCATGCAAACTCATTTGTAATAGGTCTTTTGTATTCTCTATCTCTATGCCCAAGCTAACTACATGTGTAATAGTAACCATTGAAACTTGCATATCTCATGTCATTTGGTTCTCTAATTTGATTTTTCTTCATTCTACCATCATATTCATTCCTTGATTGATTTTTGACCTTCAAGGTCTGATTTATATTAGTCTTCATCTTATCTTAAGTTGTATTTTCTGGTTCTTCTTTATATCCAAGTCTAGGTCTATCACTTTCATGCTTTTGACCACTCTTAATAAATGTCTAGATCACTTGAGTTCTTTTCAAATCTCACCAATGACTTAATATTACTAGTTGTTTTCTCTAACTCAAATTTTAATGACTCTTTTTCAATTACAAACCTTAAACATTCATCTTCTTTAGCTTTTTAGCTTGTAGATAAGATTTCCAATTGACAACTGAGATGCTTGATTATATCTTCATGCTCCTTGATGTCTTCATTCATTCTAATCTCAAAAGCACTAAATTTCTCTTCATATTCCTTGATTTGAGACTTCATCTTCTTGTTAATCTTAAATTATTCAATATCATTCATCAATTTAGTCTCATAGTCCACCTTGTCCACCTCATCTTTATCATCATCTGAATCACTCCAAGTAGACTCATTTTGATATGATCAAATTAATTCCTTAGCCATGAAGAGGTCTTCATATTCAATAGGACCATCATCTTCATGATCATACTCTGAGTCACTATCTTCACTCTCATTTAATGAGTTACAATCTTCTTTGGTGTAGAGACTCTTCTTTTCCTTGAAGTACTTATTCTTGTTGTCAAACCTTCTGAATCCCTTCTCAGTTTTATCATACCTAAATTATCTCTTGCCACCATCATGACCTTGTCCATACTATTCATCATCATTATTATTATGCTTATGAGGGCACTTGTCAATAAAATGCCCTACTTCTCCATAATTGAAGCATTTAAAGGGTAGTTTACCATTATACTTACTTGTCCCTATTTTTAATTTCCTTGTAAACAAAGTAATTAGTTCATCTTCATCAATATCAGATATGTCATCCTCCTTGAGTTTCTTACCTTATAAATTATTATTTGGCTTCATTTTTATCTTGAATATTCCTTCCTTCTTTCGTGGTATATCATAATTTACTCTCATCTCATAGGCATTAAGGATACCATGCAATTCATCCATATTTAACTGAGTAATATTATGAATTTCTTATACAATAGACACTTTTGAATCAAACTTGAGAGAGAGAGAGAGAGAGAGAGAGAGAGAGAGAGAGAGAGAGAGAGAGAGAGAGAGAGAGAGAGAGAGAGAGAGAGACCATAATACCTTTTGAACTATAGTATATTATTCAAGCTTATCTCTAAGACCTATGATGATGTTAATAATCTCATCAACTCTTTGTAGAAAGGATGCTACATAATCTTATTCATTCATCTTAAGACTTTCAAATTTTCTTCAAAGAGTCTTCAATTTATTGCACATTTACTCATAACATATATAATGGATTACCTTGGTGTATTCAATCTCTAAAAGACCACAAGTGAAAACATTCATTGCCTTATAATTGTTCTCAAATAGCTTCTTATGTGCAACACTAGATGGAGGAATAATAGGTGTAAAATAATCATCCATAATATATTTCCAACTATAAAACCCTAGGGACATGATGTATATCCTCATCCTCACACTCCAAAAATAATAATTGTATCCATTAAAAATCGGTGCTTGCTTAGTGGAAAAACTTCCTTGCATTTGATGGTTACCCATATTCTACCTTGGATCTCCTTCAAGCGATCAAGCCTTTACTAAATGACCTACTCTAATACAAACTTTTAGAGGTATAAATCACTAAGGTGGGGGGTGGGGGTAAATTAGTGGTGAAAAAAATTCATTTCAATTTACAAACCCTTCAAACACTTAAGCATTCAATACAATCATTCATGAAGCATTCAATATGTTTATATAAATGAATAAATTAATAATGCAAGATTACACACACAACACAAGATCTGTGTGGGAAACCCTCTTGGGGAATAAAAACCACTCTCAATCTTACAAACACATGGACTACTTATCCTCTAATAATTATGAAAACATGAGACTTTAGTGAAACACTTGTTTTACAAGGAACACCTACCCCTAAGATGTTCATGTCCTTCTGATAAGAATTTAGTAAAACACATGCTCCACAAAGAATAATTTCCCCTAGGATGGTAAATTCATTCTAAATATACTTTATTGAAACACCTATTTCAAAAGGAGAACCTACCCTTGGATGGTCAAGTCCTTATAACCATACTTTAGTGAAACACCTATTCCACAAGGAACACTTACCCCTAGGATGGTCAAGTCCTTCTGAACAAACTTTAGTAAAACACCTATTCCACAAGAGTACCTACCCCTTGAATGGTCAAATCCTTCTAAATATTTAAACTGATAAGATCAATATCTTTAACATTATAAATATAACCTATAGTTTATACACATAGTCATCAACTTGCTTTGCTCTACAACCCATCCACTAGGCACACACCGTTTCTTCTTTCTTTTGCTCTTCAACTCTTACACATGCCTTTATTTCATAATTATTCAAACCTATAAGATAAATATTTATGACATCATAAATATGACCTATAATTCATACACATATTTATAAACTTGATTTATTATTCAATCCATCCCTAGGCACCCTTCCTCTCCTTTGCCTCTCAACTCTATACATTTCCTCTATTTAGATCCCCCTTCTCTCAAGTCTTGAAAACACCACCTTTGATTTCATATTTTATATATCCATCATGATTATTATTATATTCACAACCTTCCTTGTCATCCACAACACATTCCTTTAATATTAAGGCATCTACATGGGTCACCTTTAAGTAGTACCCTCATTCAAATAGGCGTAAGTGTCCTTTTTGGTCCTATAGAGACTGATTCACCTCTATGACACTTATTCAAGAAAACTTAGAACACAAGAACACTTTAACAATACATATATTAATGTCGCACAATATATATGTCTACATTAAGTGACAGCATAGATCACAACACCCTTATGCTAAAGCACAATTAGCCCAAACATCATTTTATACATACGATCACCAAGAATGAACACATAGTCAAATTCTAAGCCTTTGATCATATATAATCTAGATCGGTTAACCCTCTATAATCTACAAAAATGTTACTCATGAAATATATAACATGATTCAACACTTATTTCAGCTTAAAACTTTGAAATACCATAAAAAATAACTGAATTACCCTTCTCTAGTTACTTGTAAAGCATGAACACATACACAATCAGCTTTGGAGCTCCATATATTTGACTGTACACATAATTAGACATTTTAAATAGGTTATCTAGATGAACCATGAATTCATCTAAATATTTTATTTTTACACCATGATTAAATTCTTTATATATCAAAAGTTATAGCATAAAAACTATAGACTGGTCTTCCCTCATAAATTCAAATATTTGAATTCCAACGGTCACTAAGCAACTGTTAAACTTTGAACACTTTGTCAACATCTCGTGTCATCTTATAATTTGAAAAAATACACATCATAAATCTCCCTATAAATTATCTTTATCTTTACCTTTGATTTACTATTAAACATCGAGTACTTATCATCATCTTGCTACTTCCTGATAATTTGGAACAAACATATTGTATCGATCTCTTTTGAGTTTCTCGATCTTTATCTTACAATGCTCACCATTAGATCTATATTAGAAATACCATGATTATGGCACTTATAACCCTCACATGACTTATAATTACTTTGATATTATTCTATGTATTTGTGTCATTTGGTAGACCTGTGTGCTTTATTAACTCTTTGACTTGTTCCACACCATCAATCTTCATAAGTACAAACCACCACTCACCATTGATCTTTTATTAGATTAGTGAGATTATGACACTTATCACTAGCACATGTAACCTTTGACATGTTGAGTTCATACGTATTATTGATCTCAGTATTTACAATTAATCACTAAACAGTGGATCTTCTAGACTAATGACCTCATACTTCAACATGATTAAACTTGATGGTCTCTAGCCCATCATAGTCTACTAGTGCAACTTTGAGGCTTTATAACTTGAGAAAGAAATCACTTCAAGACTCCAAATTTTTAAGATAGATTCTTAAAACTATAGACAACATATTTATGTAAACCTTTGACCATTATTGAATTTTTGAGTACGTTAATTAAATTCACAAATCTTTCTAGTTCATTCATATCTACATGATGTGCAGTGATAGTCTAGATAAGTATGGGAACCTATGTAATCTACCTAGAAGGCCAACTTTGAACCTTAATAACTTTTACTTGGCTCAATTTCATGACCTAAAACTTAGACCATAACAACTTGGGATGAATGTAATCAAACCCATATGACCAACTCCTTTTGACTCGTCTATATATGGTGATGGTGATGTCAGTAAATTACCTTCTCAAAATTTTCTATCATAGAACTAATTATGCTAAGATGAACATAATGAAGAATTGGATGAATACCATGCACTTCCACAAGCTCTCCAATCATCCTTGACCTCTAATAAGACCCCTCACATATGTCTCAATACTTTAGATACATCCCTAATTATGCCAAAACTAAAGATCAACAAATCCTACTTCAAGCATACTAGGACAAACACATTGCACACTTTGTCATTGATACTTAGACTATCAAGACACTTCATCCATTTACTTGGAAAAATCCATGACATCACTAACAACTCTCCAACAATATTCATCCTCACAAGTAGACAATGTCATAGATGGTTGATTCTTGGTTATCCATGATACTATGCATTCTCCTAAGAAGAAGGCTCCTCTACTAGTGCTCTTCCTATCATCTAGACTCCCTGCCCAATCTACATCTATATATGTTATCAAGTTAAATTATTTATTCTTTGGATATCAAAACCTAAACTCCATAGTTCCCTTGAGATATCTAAGTATCCTTTTGATTTTTTGTAGATGATTTTCCTTTGGGTCTACTTAAAATCTTTCCATAAGACCTACTGCTTGCATGATGTTAGGTGTAGAGGTAGTAGTGTATAGAAAACTTCCAATAATTTCCATACATGATGTATGATTGACCTTTAGAGCTTCATAAACCTTTATTAAATTATACCCTATGATCATAGGTGTGTTAACTACCTTGCAATATTCCATCTAAATTTTTTTCAACATCTTTATTATGTACTTAGCTTGTGAAATGAGCATATATTTTTTTTATCGAATGATTTTTAATCCAAGGAAGAATGATTGTTTTCCTACCATGGGCATCTCAAACTCCTTATTCATCACATCTTTAAAGGCCTTAGTCATATTATCATTATTTACACCAAATATGATGTCATCCACATAGACAACCATTATCAATTGATGATAATTTTTTTGTCTTTATGTATAGATTACTATGTGCAACTCTTTTTTAAATGCTTGGTCTAATAGGTACTTGTCCAATCTAGCATAAAAAGTTCTACAAGATTGATTTAGAGCATAAAGAGCCTTTTTCAATCTACATACATAGTCCTTGTTACTTAATAATGAGAAATCCTCAGGTTGATCTATGTACACCTCCTCTTCTAAATTTCCATTCAAAAATTTGACTTGACATGTATCTGATACACCTTGAACCCTTTGAATCCTACATATGCTAAAAACAATATGATAGCCACAAATCTTGATACTGGAGTAAAGGTCTCCTCAAAATATACCCATTTAACCTATACATACCCCTTGCATACCAATATAGCCTTGTTCCTATTAACTTCTCAATTTTCATTCAATTTGTTTCTAAACACTCATTTTTTTCTAATGACATTCTTGTATTTAGGCCTAAGAACTAATTCCTATGTCTCATTCTTTTCTATTTAGTCTATCTCCTAATTCATATCACATATCCAAAACTTATCTCTACTTAATTCTACAAGGTTATTAGCTTCAATCTTGGACAATAGAGCAAAATTCTTTTAATTTAGGTTACTTACAAGTCTTCTCCTTATTTACATACCTGGATCCTTATTGCTAATGATTTGTGATTTAGGATGGTCTTTCTAAATCTTTCTTTAAGGACGTTTTGAATCTTGTCTTTCTTCAACTTCTTCTTCCTCATCTATCTCTATTGTTTCTTATTCATTATTGAAGTCCAAATTATATGATGCATCCTTTAATTGAGTGTGTGACTTCTTAGAACTTGTCTCATCAATCTTCACATTTATGATTTCCACTATCTTCTACAACCTCTTATTATAGAATATATAGGCTGAGCTCACTAATGAGTATCCAAAGAACATACCTTCAATAGACATAGAATCAAACTTACCTAAGTCTTCCTCATCTCTTTTGATGAATCATTTACTTATAAACACTATAAATTATTCCACATTAATAGGTCTGCCTTTTCATAGTTCATAAATATTTTTATTTCCATTAGTCCTTATCTATCCTCTATTCAAAATGTAGACTATAATGTTTACTACCTCTCTCTAGTATTCATCTAATAACATTGATTTATTTAACATAGTTCTTACCATTTCTTGAACTATCCTATTCTTTCTTTCAACTACCCCATTCTACCAAGGTGTATTAGTTAATGAGAACTGTCTCCTTATTCCATGGAGCTCACATAATTCATCAAACTCATTTTACCAAAACTCTCCTCCTCTATCATATATTAAGAACATGATCTTTCCTTTCTTTTCATTCTCAATAAGAGACTTGAATGTGTTGAACTTGTCAAGAGCTTCTAACTTTTCTTTTAGGAATGTTACCCAAGTAATTTTTATGTAGTCATATATGAGTAACATGAAATAACTATCTCTTTGAATGATTTGGATTATTGTAGATCCATACATATGAGTGTGTATTAACTCTAAATTTATTTTAGTAGAATACTCCTTAAACTTGAACCTTCTTCTAGTTTGCTTACCATGTTGACATGCATTGCAAAGTGTGTTTTTAGGTTTGATGATTTTAGAAATGTTCTTTATAGAATTTTTATAGCTTATATTAACCATATTGTCAAAGTTTAGGTGAACTAACCTTCTGTTCCATAACCAACATTCATCAATGTTTCTTATAAATCATATCTCCTTATTTATCTCATTCAAGACATACAAATTATTCTTAGTCCTATTAGTATTGATAATTAGCCTTCCTAATTTGGCTCTCCTTATACCACACCCTTTATAATGAAAGGTTAGTTTGTGTCTTTTCTTGCACATTATATTTACATTAACCAAGTTATGTTTCAA
>JARHVA010007977.1:0-142500 GCA_037957365.1 Torreya grandis | reverse complement strand
TCAATAAAGGCACAAAACTCAATTTTCTTATTAATTATCCAGTCACATAAAAGGCACATAAACATGCACAATTACATAAACTTTCTAACTCAAGAAAATAGAAGAAAGGCAAATGATATTCCTGATCACAGCTAAAAAATCTAAAAACACTTGACAATTATCTCTTGCATAAAATTCTCTCTATCTTATCCTCCTCCTTCTGGGGATCTCTACACCCCTATTTATAGCATTCGATTCACTCCAAATTGTCTGCATGTTCTCAATCTAATGGCCCAATTGAATTCTAATTGAACTGGAAGTGTCTAACAGAAGATATTTCCTAGATTCTAAAACATCTCATCTTCTTGTAGTTCATTGGATAAAATAGATACACAAGATGCTTCCTTCTGTCAAAAGGGAGAAGACACTTGGCCGATTCCCTTACTCTACTTGAAAACCTTCTTTATTCAGGAGGCACCAAAAAATGACACTTGGCGTGTTTCGTGGCACTTACCAAAGACACACATCACATTCTACTTAACCTATACTCTTACTGTGTCTTTACTTAGAAGTGTTCAATCTTTGACATCTATCACCATCCACTTCTCCAAAACTTAAACAACTTCTATAGAAAATGGGACCTAAAGCACTTCTCACCCAAGCAAATTCAAAAAGGGAACAAGGACAAGTGGCACTTTCTATGCATTTTAAACAAGGGACATGTGGCAGTCTCCACTACTCTTAGCTACCCTTTGAGAATCTTGTGGAAGGTGACACTTGTTAGTCTCTACCTCACTCTATCTATTTTATAGAAACATCGAGCCTCATTTCATAGTTACATAGATGGTGACACTTGGTGACTTTAATGAAACAAAGTGAGGATAATTTAGAGGTTGACATGTGGTGGCTTTCATTCTCTTCAGCTGGGGATATGTGGCATCCTCCATTTCTTTTAGAAAAGCATATTGAAACCTTTCATGATTGCCATCTAGTGCCCTCTGCTTAATCTTGAGAAAGCTTATTGGAAAGAAGCCTTCAAAAAGTATAAGGAACTTGAGTCACAAATGCTGACACTTGTTATGCTCTGCTAAGTTACTACAGGACACATGGCATGCTCTGCAGTACTTACTAAAATTATGAAAAGTGCCTCAACTGATGACACTTGGCAGCTTCTACTTGATTTTGACACTTAGACAAAATTAAGGCAAAAAGAAATTTGAGCCCGTGCTCTAAGTCAAAAACTTCATCGTCTCAAACCAAAGTGTTTAGGGACAAAAATTTGGATCACACGACTGAAAATCAAAATGAAACGTAGAGTATTTTTTACTCTATAGTTATTGGTGACCCCAAGGACTTTTGAGCCTACTCAAAAAGAATCTACAACCCGCACATGATCAAAATGACAAAAAAAATCATAGCTTCAATAAAGTTGTTTGATAGGCAGACCACTCATCATCAGATAACCCCTGCTTATTTTACAATTCATTGAAGGCTAAATCAAGGTTGATAATATCTTTGTGTGAAAAAATTTGCAAAATTTAAACCATAGCCTTTAATTTAAATTCAAGCTGAGAAATAGGAATCAAAATAGCTTCTACTTTAGGTATTGATGAATCATCCCTTAAATCCTAAAAAACAACCTCATCATTCTACTTGGCCAATAACAAAGGTTTAATTTCATCAATCATCAGCACAATGTTGTCATTAGGAAAAGGATAAGGAATACCTAATTGCACTAAGTCTTCAATGTGTTGTTTCATTTCACTAATTCCTTCTTTCATCACATCTAAAATCTCTTTGTAATTGATTACAACAAAATTACAATTGAGAAACTCATTCACTTGTTTAATATCAACCATTCTATCATTAATTCCTGCTACTGACAATGATCCATTAGTCGCATCATAAAGCTTTTATAGTAGCATTTCAGAGTCCAATACTCTCCTAGAAATAGTAGACAAAGTGTCTTCAAATGATGTCTCCATCTTTTCACACAATTTTTGTGCATTTAGCAAAAAGGTTAGAGAAGGTCTGAGCTGAATAATCTTTGAAGATATTCTTTTCCACATTGATTCATAAAGCTCCTTCACTAGATTTAACACCCCTACATTTTTTGGCCTATTGGCCAGCTCCAGTGTCAATTATTCTACCCTTTGTTGCTTAGCTTGAAGTTGGGCTTGTGTAGCTATAGTATTATTCTACTCATTCAGTAACTTTTATTGAAGTTGAGTAACCTATAACAGGCTTTCCTCACATTTTTCTTGTAATGCTACTTTTTCTCACCTTAGGGTCATCATTGCATATTTTACCTGCATTAGCCTTGCTTTTAAGGAGTCATTTTGGGCCTAGATAGCCTAGTGAATCTAAAGAGAAATAGTATCTTGCAACTATTTATTAAGATTGTCTATTTCAATTTTCTTAGTATTGATCTCTGTGATCAAACTAATACTATTTGCCTTCTCTTTGGCTAGATTAGCCTCCATCTTCTGTAGCTTCCTTGATATTTTCAAATAATCTTTTACTACTGTAGTAGTGGATTCATTTAGAATATCGACCCTATCTTGTGGTCTGAATAGGGATATATCTATTACCACTGCATTCATTATGTAATCCTCTAGCTGCATTTGCTCATTTAGCTTGACTATATTTGGTGACAAATGGGTCACCATCAGTTGCTATTGAATTGGGTCAAATTGTGACCTCAGATGTGGTGTGGTTAGGGTTTTATTCTCTTTGATCCTCTTTTTCTCCCTTCGGGCCTCCCTCACCTTCTTAGAAGCATCTACTTGAGTTTGAAAAGTAGGAGAGGCAATGTGCCCACCCACAAAAAGAAAACCTTTTGGCAAGCCATATGGAACCGTCAATTGTTGGCTATGGGCAATCTGAGGAGATACTTTCTTGGGAATAGAGGGAGAAAAGTGAGGCAATGATATAGCTTGAGTGTGGATGGATGGGGAAAAATGAGAAATGGGCACAATAGAGGTGTCAGGGGATGCCATTTGGCTAGATGGAAACAACATCCCTATAGGAGAAGAAAAAGATTGAGAAGGAGGAGAAACAATACTTACCTGATGAGCAACTAGGGTACTCTATGGTTGGTGTTGTGAGGTTTCTACCCTCTCTTCTATATCCAGTTATAACCTCAGCCTTTTATGTCTCCTTGGTGTTTCTTCTTTTGGTTGTGCTCCCTTCTCTTCAATACTTACCACTGTTATTAGTGGTGCTTGTGTAGAATTGGGAATCTCAAGGACTGATGCTGATGGAGAAGCTTTTGGTGGTGAAGATACCACACCATTTTTTTTTATGGTACTAAGAGATTGAGGCCAAATAGTTACAACAACTACCACTGAAGTTTGCACTGAGGCCTATTATGTTTGGCTGGATTCTGCTCTAGCTTCTGGCTCACCATCCTATGTCTACAAATTACTTGTGTCAGGGCTAGACATAGGAGATAGATGACATACATCCCAAAGTTCCTCCCATTTCTCATCTGAAGCCACATTTCCAAAAGAGTGGGTTGTCTCACAAATCTCTTGCCTATATTTCCAATAGGCTTCTATTTTTTTAGCATTCTAGTCTTTATTCTTTAATTGTCTTCTTAAAATAGAAGTCATTCTAATTTTTGGGTCAAAATCTCTTTGCTTAGCATAAAAATATTCCCATGGTCTATTTTGTTGACGAGGCAAATCCGTCAATTTAACATAAAATTCAGGAATATCTTCCCTGGGATTTTTTCTATTTTCTGAAAAGGGGTGGCCCTCATGTGTAATCCTAGCAGCAACCCTATTAGTCCTGATCCATGAAGCTAAGAAACTCTTTGGGTCATATACCCATTTATCTTCAATTAGAAGGAAACCCATGAAGGCTAGCTTTTTAAGGAAAACAATCTCAGCATCTCTGGCCTCTAATGCCATGTTGTTTGTCATCCATGGGATATCATACATTTTCCTCTTCTTCTTCCCAAAGCCATATTCATTGTCTACCATAGATGCATGCCTGGTGATCTCTAAGAATGGTAACCTAAGGGTCAAAATCTTAGGTAGCAGCACTAGTTCCCCACAAAAAATCATGAACTCTAATAATATTATGATGGGATCTAAAAAAGTAATCACACAGGATAGGGATATTGACCATAAGGTTTAAAACACTTAGAAATAGTCTATTTATAACTAGTTCTAGACTTAGATGATAAAAAGCATGGTCAATAAAAAGTTCCTAGAATTCATATGGGTTGCTAGTTTTGGACAAAATATGTGTCCATGCAAACACAGGGGTAGTCCTCTGTAGACCAAAACTTGGATCATACATATTTAAATGCATGTGTTGGGAAAATATGCTAAAGTTCTAATACAACATAAGGTGAAAAAAATAAGAGGAATACCTAAAAATCCCTTTGGCTCTTAACTAGGCAAGTTGTTCCACCATTGAATATGCAATATGCTCAGAGAAATCAAGCTGATACTCCTGAGTCTTATCAACAGTTTTCAATATGAAGAGGATAGCCATTTGTGATTCATAGATAATTATATTATCTTTCATTCTGAAAATGAAAGATATCATGGAGAGGGCATCTTGACTCACTTGTGCAAATTTTGCTCTTGCCACAGGTAGTGTCAGCACAGTTGTATCACCATCACCTAATTGTAGCTCTATTTTCAGAAATCTCAATTGAGTATTGACATTTGCCCACATTTTTTGCATCTTAGTAATGGTGGGAAACATGGCTATCTTATCATAGTATAGGGCCCACATATCTCTGATAGCATGTGGTGTAATTTGCACTATAAATGGACCCTGTTGTATAGTATTTAAAGGTGCATGAAACAATCTAGCACATATTTCAACCAAATCAGGGCATGGATGCATAGCTGGGATAATGAATTATGCCAGTTAGGAAGTCCATATCCTCATTTTGAATGTCTCATATTGTCCCACCTTGGCCCTCTAAAGATAGCTTTGATGTGCCCCTTCTCTGAGAGTTTTTCTACTAGTTCTTTGAAGAATTGGGTCCATGATTCCATCTACATAATCTTTTACCTTTGCTAGGTCACTTGCTTGACCAACTTCAGGGACTCTGGTCCACTGGTAGGTCTTTAATGGTTGTGTGGGGCCTGAAGCATATGATTTACTTATAATAAACTTATCAATGGGTTCATAAATCCTAGACCCTTGTTGCAAAGACTATGCTCCCTCCATATCTATAACTATTCTTTGAAAATGGTGAACTGTGGTAGCAGGTATGAAGCTTTTATAATAAGGAAACACTTTCACTTAAGCAGGTTTGTTATGCACTAAAAATGCAAGTAGTAGGGGTTTTCTAGCAGATATAAGAATGTTTGAGAAACTATAAGCTTTAACTCTTGCTATGAGGTATTTATTGACCCATCAAGTCTCAAAATGGCATTAAACTCGGATAACCATTAGCAAATCTTACTAAATCTTCATAGAGCAGCGAGTTAGACACATCATGCAAGTGGCTGTACAAGGTACCTTGGGGAATTTAAGATTTGGGAGATATTTTAAAGTGTCGAGAGTTTTGAAAATTTTTAAAAGGCTCTGAGCTACGGCTACGTGTTTAAAGAACATTTGTTTAAAAGAAAGAGTAGGAAAGAAAAAATGGGAAAACAAAGCAATTGAGAAAGGGAAACTATCTAACTATAATACATTAGAGACACAAGTTAACTAAAATGCTTCAAGTAGATCCCATTCACAGGAATTTCTTTAGGTTCACCTTCCATTGTTTCTAACTCAAAAAAATTCTTCTATTTACATGCATGGATTTCATATGGGCCAGTCCATAATGCTTCAAATTTAGTATGTTGACTTGGCTTGGTGGCTCTTGTGTCCCATTTCAAAACAATTGAGCCTACTTCAAAATGAGGATTTGAAGTCTTTTTATCAAAGCAGTCTTTAATTATTTTCTGATGCTTAATTAATGAACCATGTGCCGCATCTCTCTTTTCCTAAAATTCTAAAAGTTTGGCAAGTCTAACCTGCATGGGGCCATTTTCTTCAATTTTGATCTATTTTATCAGTTGGAGAGCAGGAATTTCCAAGCTTAGACGTATTATGGTAGGTTTGCCATAGACCAGTTCATATGGGGACATTTTCATCCCCTACTTAGGTGTAATTCTATCAACCCATAGTGCTATATTCAACACTTTATGCCATTCTCTGTGATGATAAGCCCTTATTCTCTTGATGAGTCTAATCAGGTTCTTATTAGTTGATTCTGCCAAACTATTACCCTGAGGGTAATAATTAGAGAAAGTTTTTAGATATATTCCATGATTTAATGCAAATTTAGATACTTTAGACCCTAAAAATGCTTTAGCATTATCTAAAATTATGGTGTGAGGAGCCCCAAAGTGAGTAGTGATACTCCCTAGAAAGTCTAAGATCACATTTTTTGTTGCTTCTTTAAGTGGCACTACCTCAGTCCATCTAGTGAAATAATCTATGGCAATTAAAATCCATTTGTGACCCATACTAAACACTAGATTTATCATTCCAATGAAGTTAAGACCCCATTGAGCAAAATGTTCATCAACAATTATCAGACTAAGAGGCATTACTGCATTCCTCCTCATCCCCACATAATATTGACAAGATTGACATTTTTTAACTAGTTGATAATAGTCTATAAATAAAGTAGGCCAAAAATAACCTGCCTCACTTATCATTATCACTCTGGTCTTTGTAAAAAAAATGTCCACCTGGGACTCCATGATGCATTTCATGCAGTATTTTCTTAGCCTCATCCTTCTCTATGCATCTTAAAAGTTTGCCATCAAAATTTATTTTGAAAAGAACTTGTTCAATTAAAACAAAATGGATTCCTTGCATCCTATAGTATCTCTTCTTGTTTTGAGGGAGTTCTTTTGGGTAAATCCCATATTTCATAAAATGAATCCTGTTTATGACCAAGGAGTTCTGATCAACCTCTTGTACCCTCAATACAATTTCTTTTTCCATTTCTGAATCTATTTCCATAGGTATCATCTTTTTAAGCTCTTGAGTCATATATTGGCATAACCCCCTACCTCTGACTAACTTAGTGGGTTTTACCTCTACATCATATTCAAGGATCTTTGTTATCTAGTTTTCCCTTTTTTTTCTAGTAATTTCACCCTCCATAATGTATTCTCTAACACTTGGGTGAGCCACAAGTATTAGAATCTTACTTCCTAAGACTATATGCCTAAATTTATTGAGGGCTTTTACTATAACATATGCTTACTTTTCAACAAAGTTGTATTTGGTTTCATATTCCCTAAGAGTCCTTGAGAAAAAGGCTATTGGATGCTCACCCTCTTGTCTATCATCTTTTTGTGTTAGAATAGCAACAATATTGAGCTCTCCTCCATAGACATACATTACAAGAGGCTTAGAAAAGTCTAGGTTTCTAAGTATTGGGGCTGTTGAGATAGCTTTCTTGACCTCTTCAAAGGCAAGCCTTCCTTTTGTAGTCCACTTGAAAATTAGGTCTTTTTTTAGCAAGAGTGTCACTGGTCTTACTAAGCCTACAAAGTCAGATATGAATCGACTGACAAAATTAATCTTCCCCAAGAAAGATTGAATTGATTTCTTATTTACTGGAAGAGGTAAGTTCATTATATCTACCACTCTTTTTGGGTCTATGGAGATTCCTTTAGATACTATATGTCCCAATAATTTGCCTTGAGGGACAACAAAGATACATTTCTTAGGATTCAAGGATATTCTAAATTCTCGACATTTCTTAAACACAGATTCTAAATGATCAAAATGGTCAAAAGCATTCTTTGAAAAAATAGTAAGATCATCAAGATAAATCAAGATGATTTTATTTATAAGTTCCCCAAATGCTACATCCATACCTCTTTGAAAAGTGGCTCCAACATTTGATAGGCCAAATGGCATCTTAGCATATGTAAATGTTCCCCATTTGGTAGTAAAAGAAGTCTTGTATTGGTCTTCATCAGCCAACCAGATCTAATTATACCTAGAGAAACCATCTAGCAAGGAAAATCTCTCTAATCCAGCCACAATTTGTAAAATTTGTTCCATAGATGGTAAGGGATAGCGATCTTTTAGAGATGCTTTATTCAACTATCTAAAATCTACACAGAGTCTTATGTCACCATTCTTTTTCTTGACTGGTACTATATTTGATACCTAGGTTGAGTGTTTGATTGGAAAATTTATTTTAGAATCTAAAAGTTTTTGCAACTCATCTATCGCTAGAGATTCAATCCTTAGATTTATTGGCCTCTTCTTTTGTCTGACTGGTTTAGATCCTTCAGTCAGTTCTATTGTGTGCTAAATAATGTCTCTAGTATATCCATGAAGGTCTTCATAGCTCCAAGCTATGACTCTGTCATATCTTTTGCACAAGTCAATCAGTCTTTCTCTTTCCTCTTATGTTGTAGAATTTCCAATTTTTTATTTTTTCCCTTCATTCACCTCTATTTCAGAATAATCTGCTTTGTTTACCTATAACCTTTTCTTTTCTAGGCCTACATCTTCAGGATCAAATAGGATTTCTAAGGTGATTAAGCCTTTGGGAAGCTTATTATTCTTTAATTGTATAATTTGATCCCCATATGCCTCTTTAATCTTTGTTTGTAATTGATCAACAAATTCCCCTAATTATTGTAAGAATGAGAGTACCTGAGAATCGTTCTCAAATACTTGCCAATTCTCATCATTATCTGGGATAGTTGGTCTTACAATAACTTTTACTGACTCATTATTAACTAATAGGACAGTTGCTAGATCAAACTGTGAGCCAATTTATGTCATCCTATCAGCCTTAGAATTTTGGGTTCTTAGAACTACTTCAATATTGAAATATTCAAAATCTTCTATTAAGTCCCAAATCCTATGTCTATAGGATCTCATCCTTACATTTTTGGCTATTGCCTTTTCTCTAATTTGCTTTACCACTAATTCTGAATCTCCTTTTACTATTAAATTCTTTATTCCCTTTTTCTTGACTAAAATGAGGCCATGGACTGAGGATTCATATTCAGCATCATTATTGTTACAAGCAAATTAAAAATGAATAGCTCTCAAAAATTTTGCCCCATTTGGAGCAACAAGACAAATTCCTACTCCAGCACCACTTTTACTTCTGGCCCCATCAAAATTTAAGGTCCAAATTTTTGAATCTTTTTCAGATTCTTGAATAATTGGTGTCTCTTCCCTTAAAACATTTGGGATTACATGATCTTCATCAACAATGACATAAGTGCCCAGACCAGTAGAGTCATAATTTACATATGGATCACTATGCATCATAGCTAACAAATGGTTATTTTATTCTTCTTGGTCATGTTCAGTCCATTCACCCAACTCTTCAACAAAAACCCTTTCTTCTTTATTCAACATAACATGATTTGCCTCTAATTTTGATGTTGGTTCATTAGTGATGTGATCTTTTGATAGTGGTTCAGATAGAATTTTCATCTTTGAACTATATTTGGTTCTTAGGATGAGATGAGACTAGTCAAGGGACATATATCCTCCTATTTTGGTTGTAAAATCTCTGGATAAACATAAACCAAAAATAGGAGGTATATCTATGACTACTACATCTTATTTGACAATTATATTGGGACAAGTATATAATTATAATGGGAGTTGTTTGATTCTCCCTATTGTTTGTACTAATTTTCCATCTAGCTACATAACTCCTTTAATAAGTAGTTCATACTTTATTTTTAAAGCATCAGCTATTTGCTTAGGCATTACTATAGTACTAGCCCCTGAATCTATCAATGCATTATGCAAGAGTTTCTTTCCAACTATTAGAGTCAAATAGAAAGGCTCTGGTTTGGATTTACTTACCTCTGCTGCATTGTTCACAAAGGCTGTTGTCTTTAAAGGAACTGTGTCCTTGAGTTTTTCTTTATCAGCAAGTCTTTCTTTGGTGCCATTATGTTTAGGCATTGCTTGGCCTTATAGATCTTGTTGTAACAATGTCTTTTGTTTAGGAATAGCTAGTATGTCCCATATTGATACTTGTGTTGGAGTTCTCTTTAGCTGTTCCACCACATTCATTGGTCCCAATGCTTGAGTTCTTTGAAAATAAGGATATCTTTTTTTTCTTGAATTTGTGTAGGAATCACTTGGTTCTGCACTTGTTGAGGCACTTCTTGTCTGACAGCTATGTTTCTTTGACCTTGAAATGGAGGATTCTCCATAACTTGACTATTTGTAACTTCATGCTGTTCCATCATTCTTCTCTTTGATCTAGTATAGTAGTCTGATTGCACCACTGGTTTCTTGGAAGTAGAAGCTTCATTCAAGAATATTGATTCTTCATCTTCAATGCATGAAAACAAAGCATGTTCAAGGGATATTTCTTCTTCTTGTTGTAGAGACATTCCTTGCATTTGAGCCATCAGGACTAAATTTTGCATAATAGAAGACTGATAAGTTTGTGCATCTGAAGAACTGGAAAATTGTCCATCCATTTTTCTTTGCTCTACTACCTTTTGTTGTAGATTACCCATGGGAAAATCTCTAGGTGTATGAGCATCATTACAAGGAAAACACTAGGCATTGGTGTTGTCTACATAATTATTTTGTCCTTGAATAATTTCTCTATTTGAATTGGGGGGAACAATCTGTGAGGGTGTAGGGACTGCCACTAATTGATTTGCTAGCTGAGGGTTATTTTACCTTTGATGGCCCTGATATTGGTTTGGCTATGATGGAAATTTATTTCCTTGATAGCCTTGATATTGAGGTCTGGGATAAGGGTTCTGTTGTCTCTTTATGTCAATCAACTCATTAGAAAATGTCCTTAAGATATTCTTGATATCATCCATCTCAAATGACTGATCAGGGAAAAGTTATTTAGTAGGTGGTTGAGGATATTTATAATAGACATAGGTGGGGCTATGGATTTAGGGGCTTCTTGAGGTAATGGCAAGGTAATTTTTGGAAACATGGGCATGGGAGGCCTTGGAGGAAACTTTCCAGCATCTATTAGATTATTTTCAGCTCTGACCACATAGTCATAAGCCTTTGGCAGAGTTTAACCTCCAAGTGACTGAATCATAATAAATATATCTGAATTTAAAGCCTTAAGATAAAACACTATATCCATACTTGGTAATGGTCTAGATATAACATGAATCTTTACCCAAGTCTTTTGAAATCTGGAATTGAAGTCAGTCATTACTTCTTGTGGTTCTCTTTGAATAATAATCAATTATTGCAACAGAGAAGATTTATCACCCTTTTCTTCAAATCTTTCAAAGAAAATATCTCCAAGCTGATCCCATGTAGATATTGTATTTGGAGTCAAAGATCTATACCATTCTAGGGCCTTTCCTTTAAAAAGAAGCTGCTAATAATCTTATAGCCCCATTCTGCTATGTGACCACATGTATAGCATAGACATCAGATACATCTTGAAGATGTTCTTTGGGTTTTTAAAATCTTGCCCATTATATTTGGGCAAAGCCTTCAAGGGATTTACTAGGATAGGGTCTTAGGTGGCTGGTGGTATTTGTAGGATCAAAGGACTACTAGTGTTCTAGCTTGCATAATTCCTTGGGGGGTATAAGAGCTCCCATATTTACTCTTGGTATTGGTATAAATTGATTGACTCTTTGTCTAAGACTAGTTACCAATGGCAGAAAAAGAATATCTAAATTTACAGTAGATTGAGATCTTGTCACTGGTCAGCTCTGACTCCTTATAGCTCTCTGGTTCATACAGTCTTGAAAGAAACTTCAAGATGGTGTCCCATCAGGCATGCCAAAAATTGTTGATGATTAAAATTGCGTTGTTTCTAACACCAACAATGGGAAGTTTCAGGAATGTGGGACTTTCAACCTGAAACAACCTCTGGATTTTAAAGAAGTTGGCTCTTCTTTATATCAAGGGTATAATGGGAAAAGGGATATGAATTAAATAGAAACACAAGTACAACTAAAGAAATTCTAACTATGGTGATGCACCTAAATTCAATTTGACCCTTAATCACAGTGAAGCTATATGTAAGATTCAATTACATTAATGAGTGAACAAGGCATGATCAATGTAAAAGATGAAAAATAACAGAAACAAAGGCTCACAACTTAGACTAATTTTTGCAATGACACAAAAAATATCAACAAAGGCACAAAACTCAATTTTCTTATTAATTCTCTAGTCACATAAAAGGCACAGAAACATGCACAGTCACATAAAATTTCTAACTCAAGAAAATAGAACAAAGGCAAATGATATTCCTGATCACAGCTAAAAAATCTAAAAAATCTTGACAATTATCTCTTGAAAAAAATTCTCTCTATCTTCTCCTCCTTTTGGTGATCTCTGCACCCCTATTTATAGCATTAGATTTACTCCAAATTGTCTGTGTGTTCTCAATCTAATGGCCTAACTGAATTCTAACTAAACGAGAAGTGTCTAATAAAAAATATTTCCTAGATTCTGAAACATTCCATCTTCCTGTAGTTCATTGGCTGAAATAGATACACAAGATGATTCTTTATGTCAAAAGGGAGAGGACAGTTGGTCAATTCACTTACTCTACTTGAAAACCTTCTTTATTCAAGGAGCACTAGAAAATGACACTTGGCATGTTCTGCGGCACTTACCAAAGACACACGGCATGTTCCACGTAACCTATACTCTTACTATGTCTTCGCTTAGAAGTGTTTGGTCCTTGACATCTGTCACTGCCCACTTCTCCAAAACTTAAACAACTTCTATAGAAAATGGGAACCAAAGCACTTCTCACTCGAGCAACTTCAAAAAGGGAATAAGGACAAGTGGCACTTTCCATGCATTTTAAACAAGGGACATGTGGTAGTCTCCACTACTCTTAGCTACCCTTTGAGAATCCTATGGAAGGTGACACTTGGTAGTCTCCACGTCACTCTATTTATTTTATAAAAACATTTGGGCCTCATTTCATATTTACACAGACAATGACACTTGGTGGCTTCTGTTTGCCTCAAAAATAAAACTTGGGACCCACCATAATTTTTACTTATCAATGAAACAAAGTGAGAATAATTTAGAGGTTGACACATGGTGGCTTTTATTCTCTTCAATTGGGGATACATGGCATCTTCTATTGCTTTTAGAAAATCATATTGAAACCTTTTGCGATTGCCACTTGGCACCCTCTGCTTGATCTTGAGAAAGTTTATTGGAAAGAAGCCTTCAAAAAGTATAAGAAACTTGAGACACAGATGCCGACACTTGTTGCAGTCTACTGAGTTACTATGGGACACATGGCATGTTATGTAGTACTTACTAAAATTATGAAAAGTTCCTCAGCCAATGACACTTGGCAGCTTCTGCTTGATTTTGACACTTAGACAAAATTGAGGCAAAAAGAAATTTGAGTCCATGCTCTGAGTCAAAAACTTCACCGTCTCGAACCAAAGTGTTCAGGGACAAAAATTTGGATCGCGCGACTAAAAATCAAAATGAAATGTCGAGTATTTTTTACTCTACAAGTTCAAACTCCCATGTAAAGGTTGTACATGCCAACTAATGTTTTAAAGTTCTTCTCAAGTTTAAGACCTCACTTTTTGAGCTTGAGAAGGCCTAAAACTATGATTCATGGAATTTTGCTTCAAAACATGACCTAAAACTTTGTGATAATTTATAAAAAAACTTATCTCAATTATGTTCATGATCACATATGTATACTTTCCTTGAAATATGATCTTCATACCTCATTAGACTAGGCAAGGTCTAATAGTGGTTTAGGTGTAGACTTAGACTGAAGGTCCTACCCTTATAGGCTCACCCTAAAACTGTCATGAATGCTTTAATGACTTACATTTCATTAATCTCATGCACATACCTCTTCATGTAATGACTATGCTTCTTATGCACTTTGACATTAATGAATTGTACCTTCATGTGAATATAATAGATTAGAAATCACTCTAAGATGTTAGTTTCATTCAAATTCTCACTCTCTTTCTCTAATGACAACATGACAATATTCTTCCATGCATCTTGTCACTAGCTTGTTACATCACATACTTCCAACTATCCTAAAGAATCTTTGACATCAACCTTCAAAGATGCATTTTTGACATCAATGACAACATGCAACAAATGGAAGGATAATTATGTGGTTATTTATATTTCAAGATTTTTATAACACTATTTTTGATAGGCTAAGTAAGGATAATGTAGTTGTAGACTTTTTATCATGTTTAACATTTGAGGATCAAAATCTAGTAGTAGATGATTCCTTTCTCGATGAACATTTTTTTTTCATTATCCACTAATTTTCTTTGGTATGTAAACACTAATAATTACTTGTATGCATGATTAGTTCCACAGAATTTATCTCTAAAAGAGAAGTGTAACATGGTGGATAAAAGTGTTCCATAATCATAGATCTCTAGGTAACTTTTTTTCCTTGGGCCTAATTCAGTCATGCGTTGGTATATAAGAGATGATGAGGTTGTTGATATCCTTGCAACATGTCATGATGAACCCTTTTGTGGTGATTTTGGTATAAACATTATTGCAATCAAGATCATAACTATAGGATAATATTGACCCATGTTTCATAAATATATAACTGTATATACATGTTAGTGTGATCATGACAACATATGGGGAAACCCACATGTTCTTATGAGATGTGGTTTCATCCTCAAATGGTTTTGGAACCATTTAAAAAAAGTGTAATTGATGTTGTTGGAAAAATAGATCCTAAATCTAGCTACAAGATGTACATACTAGTTTTTCAGATATTTTTTGGCCAAAAGGCTAAGGTGAAACATTTAACACACGTAGAAGATAAAAAAGTTGAAGAATTTTTTTATGAGGGAGTATTTACTAGATATGGAATTGAAAGTGTAATTTTTACATATAAATCAAATCAATTCATGTATGATCTGAAAACATCTCTTGTTCATGAATGTGAAATTAGATAAAATAATTCCACCCCATACCACCCTCAATCAAATGGATAGGTAGAGGTTACAAATAGATAATTGGAGAACACTCTCACAAAAATTGTAAATTTTCACAAGGATTGGGAGGCACATATTCTTGAAGTAGTATGGGCATAATAGATCACATGGGAGATAATAACTACATTCATTCCATATGAATTGTTCTATGGGAAGAAATTTTTCTCCCCATTTAATTGGAGATTAAAACTTTGTGGATGGCCTTGGAACCTGGATTATACTTGCCAAGGCATAAAATGATAGAATCATGCATCTAAATGCTTTGGATGAACTCTGAAAAGAATCACTAAATCATACATAATTGATATAATATAATTAGATCAAATGTCATGACAAGTACATTAAGACCAAAAATTACAACCAAGAGATTGGGACCTACTTTTTGATTCCAAGTATAAATATCACAAGGGGAGATGAGAACTAGATGGATTAGCCCTTATGAAATAGAGGAATTATTTGATAATAGAGTTATAAAGTTACACATAATTAAATTATTTATAAATGGAGATAATTATTACTAGTTAATAATCATTGGTTGAAATTGTACAAGAAACTATTTTCCAAATAGAGCTTCAAATGGTAGCTTCTAGATGAGCACACCCTTCCTTCCACTTGGCCTACAAGAGACCTTGTTCCCACATAGAAAATATACTGTAGCATACCTTTCATCTCCATATATAAAGGGTAATGATTCTATCATAGCCTAGTCTAGCTACAAATTTATTTGGTTGGATATAAGTTGAATTTGTTTTTCCTAATTAGCTACTTTTTTATTAGTTAGAATTAAAAATGCAAAAAATCAACAATGAAAACCTTTGGACATTTTTGATTGACTTGATTATAAAACTAGTCACTCGATGAATAATGTTTGTATTAAATTAATTGATGTAAAATTAGCTTGATGACCATCTAAGGGATAAAAAAAGTAATAAAAATATATTTTCCATTCTCCTCTTTAATACCACCTCTTCCTAAGGATTGAGTAGCTGATACATCTCCCCTTAGACAGTTATAACTTATGTTTGGATTGTTACATGTTCTAAATTAAGATACTATGGGATGAAAATAGTTGTTACATGTTGAGTAGTGCATGATACAATATTAGTAGTAGATGTTTTATGAAGAAAGGATAATGGTCCAAATATGTGGAAATTGCCACAAAATGATTGGTCAATATTATAGGATGGGAAGTATACAATATGCAAAGAGTAATAGCTTTTACAAGATACCTCATAATTATAAACCTTTAATTTAAATATAGATGAATTTATTATTAGATGATGGGGCCATTTTTTATAATTAAATAGTTATATTCACTATTTTTTCCCCTATTTGATTGAAACTACTATAAATAACCTCTCAGTACTTCACTAATTCCTCATGTATGAACTTATCTATCTAGTAATGAACACTTCCACTAGTAATCATCATCAATGGACCTTATCAAATCACCACTTCAAATATCATGCATATGCCACTACTAGATACAACCACTCTATAATGAGCATCATGACATTTCAACATACTCTCCAACTTGTCATTACTCTATCAACTTCCTATGCATCCTACTGCTCTAACAATCACAACATGCATCTGAACATATCCACATAATTAGGTAACCAACTTGATAAAGGTAATAATGTCTTATTATTCAAAATTAATCATATTTTATCTCATATGGATATTAATTAATATGTCATGATAAAATTTTATGTGTTAGTTGATTGTTATGGGCTTAGCCCATTGTAGTCTATTTCCCTTTTTGGCAATTGGTCCTATCACATTTGATATCTTCCACAAAAAAAAATTCCACAAAAATATACCCCTTTTTTCCACATGTATAACCTATCTTTTCCTCCACTCAAAGCTAAGTGACACAATATTTAGGGGCTGACTTAATTGCATTAGGATAAGTTACATTCTCTAAAGCATGCAACAAAGGAGTTAATTAATGTAGTTATGATTAAAGAGGTTAAAACAATAGCATTCACTAAATAATAACAAATACACTATTACTCAAACAAACCCTAAAAAATCATCTTCATTATTTTACTACAATTAAGCACATAACAACTATGGTAGGATACATTGTTTGGAGAGAACCTACAAACCTCACACTATTAAGGGAAAATTACGATGTCAATATTTTTCCAATATGTAGGTTATATGGCATACTTAAAAAATTTGGATAGTTATAATGATGAAATTATATATTAATTTACTAACACTTTTATTGATGATGAATCCATTGCTAATGGGTTACGGATCAGATTAACTGAAAACTTGATCAATCAATTAATTGGTCTCCTAAGAACAAGGGAACCATGGGAATGGAAGCCCAGTGCTACAATAGCTAAAGACATATTCTTCATAGGAAATGAGTGATTTAACTCTTCAAAATAAGTCACATTCCACCTATATTTACCCTAGGTATGCGCACACGTTTATCTATATATTATTGAATATTTCACTTATGAAGGTAGACACTTTATGTTATATGAAACTCATTTCAAATTCCTCAATTATTTAGGCATGATATAATGATAAATGTGTTAAATATTTTTTTGAATTTATTGATAAGAATGGTTGAATAATACCAAAAGGATAAAACCTAAATCTTTGTCTCACCATTGCCTAATTTAATTGATTTTTCAATGGTGTGTAAAAGATAATAGACCCAATATATCTTGTAATGAATTTTGATAAATACCATCATAAAATGAGGTAAAGGAAGAGAACGAATAGGAAGAATAAGTATAGGAGGCATATAAAGAGGATGAATAAGAAGAAGAGGAATAAAATAAAGTAGTAGAATAAAATGAAGATGAATAAGAAGTAAAGGTAACTATAAAGGAGGAAGTTACATTGTGAAGACACAAGGTAGACATTCAACAATCATAAGAACCTTTTGTAGAATAAATTATGATGCATTAAAGAAAAATAAAGCATAAATTGACTATTCTACTCACTATATTTGATTCACAAGGAGAATATAGGGAAACAAATGAAAGGAAAGATTAAGTTCCCTTAACTTATAAACCTATAAAAAGGCAAAGATATAAAGCCATGTAGGTTTACAAAATAAGATCACATTATTTTAAAGGTAATCTATCTACAAAATCTATTTTAAAATCCCAAAATCTAATTCATATCAGTGAGGATTCATTTGAGGAAGAGAGGATTAAAAGGGATAAGAATCCAACAAACACTAGTGGTGAATAAGAGTACTCAAATTCACATGGCTATAAATCCTCATATTATGAAAAATGAGAATATAAAGCCACTTATTCATATTCAGTAGAGGATGATATAATGGAAGAAAGGAAATAATATGAAATATATATAAATAATTTGATAACATAGACTAAAGAACTAAAATTTCACATCAACCAAAATTTCAAACCCTATAGAAAGATCTTAGGGAGATTGAAATCCTTAGGGGTAGGATCAAGGTGTTAGAATAAGGAAATTATTTAGATACATTGGCATAAGTAGATACATCCAAAATTACACCTTTGAAGGATCTTGTAGAACAATCTATGGTACATTATGTATCACATCAAATAGAAATAGAACATCCCACTATTCATAGAGTTATTGAAACATTTCTTTCATCTTCTTCCACCTAGACAAATTAATTTGACCAAGCATTTATTTTTATTGAAATGTATTTTTGAGGATATGAAAAATTCTAGAATGTGTAATTTTAGTGGTTTAGAAATTATAACCAGCTGAAGGAAGAAAATAAGGAATTAATAAATAAAGTCCAATAAGGTGAAGCTCAAATCATGAGATTGAAATAAAAAGTAGAGGATATGGGAAAATTTACTAAGCAACTTTTGAATTGTAGGTCACCTACTCATGTTTACTCTATTTTTATTGAGGAGCAATGGTTAAATTTTTTATTCATGAGGGTATACTATGATTTTCCATGCTTAGTAATAGATCCCATGTCATTATTTGAAATATACATTAGTTATACCACTAAAGCTTAGAATAAATTATGTGATTTTTATATGCATAATTTTGTTGTTACTTATAATGTAAAATGGAACCCAAACCTATATGTGCGTGATGTTTTGCTAATTTTCTCCCCTCTTATTTGGTAAATGAAAATAATGGAAGGAAAAAATGATGGAATATTAAGAAAAATAAAAGGAAACTGTCATAATGATTAGAGGAGAGGTTACTTGGCCTTAATTTATAGAGTAAGATTGGATCTCACTAATGAAAAAGAGAGAGGTTGATATATGGTTTTTGAAAGAATAGATAGTAACTCATAATCAATACCTCAAATTGTTGACTGAGATTGGCCAAGAAGCATTTAGCTCTTATATATCTAGATTCAAGGAACTAACCCTTGAGTTGAGAAGGAAAGAACCATTATCTAGATATAAATTCAAATCTTCCCTTAAAAGAGTCCATACATATATATAAATTAAAATAAAGGAAGAGTTGAACTAGTTACCCATTACCTTTTAACCTCCACCATTTTGGTATCCCATTTTTGACTAGACAAGGAAAGGATAGGTTTACAAGAAGTTAAATGATAAGAAATGGAAGAATCTAGAGGCCCGTCAAGGATTTTATGGTAAGTGAGGGTCTAGAGCATCATAATCCTTTGACTTTAGGTATTTATGTGCTCATGAAATGTAAAAAATGAAAGTTACTCAAGGATAGGAAACACATTAAGTTAGGCTAGGGGGCATGATGAGCTATATAAATAGTATAGTTTGAAACTTAATATATTTACTTGATCCTTCTTTTTCCAAACTTATTAGATATAGAATCTATGTTTTGTATATTCTTCCTATCAATAGAACTAAATGAATATGATGCATAAATTGTTTATGTTTATATGAATTAAATGGTTTATTTTGTGATTTAGATGTATTGTGGACTAGCTTCACTATATTATTTTATTTCTAATATCATGTGTTTTAAGATATTGAGAAAATTGGATTAGCCCATAGCAATCTAGGTAGTGGCATCCTATATTCAACTGGGTAGTGACAAACTACAACAAATTGGGTAGTATTATCCTGAAGATACTAGAAAAATCCATAGTTTAGTAACTAGGTGAAGTTAAATTATAATGAATTGATAAATAAAACCTGAGACTATTCCATATCAATTTGTAGGTTGTCACAATCGACATATAGAAACTATTGGACAACTATTATAATATGTAGTAGTTGTAACCACATCTTTTGTTGTCACTAAGTGGTTGAGGAAGTTAAAGAATGGATCTTACAAGGAAAGAGCTTGAAAATTTAATGGCTTAAAGTGTTGAAAATGGTTCTCCCTTATTGGACCATACCTAATTTTCATCATAACTTCCAAATAGAACATCTTTCCATTCTATCTTCTTCTCAAAATCATTGTTGGTAGCATTCTTATAGTTAGTATGCATTCATGAAATCTATTTTGTACTCATAGTTTAGGTATTTTTTAATTAAAACAATAAATGTTCATACTTATGCATTTAATGTAGTAGGGCATAGGCCAAGAATGATAGGAAAATAGGAATTGAATAGTATGTAAAAGTTAATATCTATAACCTTTGTTATAACAATATTTAATTACTATTGGATTATGAATGAAATCAAGTGATTTGAATTAAAAGAATTATATATCCAAGGAAGGATTGGAACTCAAATACAAATGATGAAGGGCACCTTGTAAGGAGGTTTATTGAAGATCCTAACTTGTTATCACGTCCAATTATTTATGTGTAAGTGTTTATTCATTTACTTTTAATTTTGTATGTGTGAGTTATATTTAATTTATTCATAATTGTGATTAGTGTGAATTTTATTAGATTTATTAGATGAATATTATATCATAATTATTAAAATTCATTTTAGTTATTTAGTTCTTACAAGTGTGATTTAATTTTTTGCACTTTCAATTTATGAAATGTACTTAATGCAAAGTGTGTTACCTATCTAAAATTGATAAATCTCAATGAATGAATGAGTGTTGCACATACCGTGCTGACATCTTATTAATATTAACACACCTTGGGTTGATAATTATTGAGGTAGTGAATTTTATCAACCAATTAGATGCCTTATTTTATTGATAGGGTTTTACACACATATATTATTCTATGATAGTTTAATTGATTGTAACACTTTTGCTTGTCATACAACTTGGGGAAATTATGCCTCCTTTCATGAGAATTTGGATGGATCTCACCCCACCTAAGTCTATGTGACAAATGACCCATTAATATATTGACACTAGAATGAGGGCCCAAATTAGAGTATTGTTTTTTAGATATATGGATTTTTATGGTATTGTGTCCCATTCTTTATTATTTCCATTACCTATTATGTTTCTAAAAGACACATCAACATATTAGTGCTAAGAGGGCCAAACCTAAAATTTACCTTTGATATTTTGGAGACATTACCCAAACTAAGACATTTTAGGTCTGAAACTAGAAAATAAAATAATAACCACAAAGTGAAAGTCTATTCAGGGTGAATTTTAGTTGTTATACCTCATAGAGCATAGAAAAAGTAGAAATGATAAAGGAAAATCCAAAATTAGACATATCCATTTACCTAGTTTTTCACCAACAATTTCCCATTTATCAATCCTTTTTATATCCGTATAAATCCACCAATAGATGTTTCTTGGATTAGTAGAGGTAGTTTATCTATGAAAATCCCAATATTATCCCATGTTTTACCCAAGAATATTAAAAAATTATTCCAAAAATATGTCCATGGTAGGCTTTGAATCATAGAGGAACACATACAAGCTTTTAAAAATACAAGATTTTAAAGATGACATTACAAGAGTGCATATCCAACATGAGGATGTGTTCTATCACTTGTTTCCTTACACTTTAGATGAAATTACTTATACGAATGGTACCTTGGTTTTCTTGATGGATCTTTAACATCTTAGACTAATATTCATATTGTGGTTATCAATCATTTATGAGTGCCTATTGATCCCACTATTCTATATCATGAATTTTTAGATACATATAGGGAACCAAATGAGCCCATGAGTATGTTTAAGATATGTTTCCATGATATTTATAATAGGTTGAACTATTCCTACACACAAATGAAAGCCTTTATTATGAAGACTTATTTAAGATATTTAGATCTGACAACATCTATATTTGTGATAAGAACTTGGGTAGATATTGAATCATTATCTTGAGAGTATCATGAAGCCATCAATATTGAGCAAAAAATGATACCACAAGGTTACAATGTTGGTCCATTGATTTCAATGGGATAGTTGGTTGTGTATAATAAAATTACAATGGTTAATCAATCACTCATGAAAATATCACATTGATGAACCTAATTCTAGGTGTTATAGATTCAAATAAAAACTAGATTTATAATCTAGATTATTTGAATTAAATGCCTAGGAATAAATGTTTTCCTCAAAATAATATCTACCTCAGCTTAATAATTAATAATTTTTACCTACTTCCTATAATAACCCTATTATTTCCCATAATGCAAGTGGTGAAGTTGTTTCAACTAGAAATCAACAATTCATCCCAACATTCTTCAATAATGAAATTATTTTTGAAGTTATTCCTAATCAAATGAAAACTCTTTTTTGTCATTAATAACTACCCCAATGAATGTAGTTAACATAGTTCCATAGAATATCATTATAAATAATCAGATTTCAAATGTAAACCCCAAATAGGAAATTTAAAACAAATGGTTTGAAGGTTGACCATTAACATTGGGTATTTATGAAGAATAGTGTCTCAACATCAATAGTAGCCCATAAATAACCCTCCTTAGAACCAAAATTATAATTTACAAATGATTAATCATTGATGGAATATCGAGCCTAATAATGGGGGTACCTTTTAATGACATAAATAAAATTAATAAATATGATTGAAACTCCATGAAATTATTTGATTTAACATTGAACACCTTGTGTAGATTGCATAATACTATTACACATGTTGAAACTAATTGTTTTGAATTCAAACATATTTCAACAAAAAATGGATAATTTAGAGATAATACTTGTGCCTAAGAATAATTGAGATCAAATCATAGGGAACCTAGGTAATTCCTTACTTTTATAAAATTATGAATTCCTAGGAAAGAGTGATAATGAGATAGAATAAAATTTAGATGAATTTCATGTATATAGGGAATTCCAAAAAGTAAATAATTACATTTTGAGGAGAAAATTACAAACATATTTGATAGTTTCTACTCCTCCAAGTACCACTCAAGTTCCACCTGATGAAAACTCTAGTTATAATCCATTTCCACCTAAAATACCTAGCACCTCTTCAGAATTAACTAATACTATTGTATCCCCACAAGTTGACAAAAAATTAGATCAAAACAAACTTGAATATAACATTGTTGAAGACCTCAAGAAAAATAAAGACAATATATTAATGTTTGAATTTCTCCAAATAAATAATCATAAATAATTGTTATTTAAATCTTTATCTATGCCAAAAGTAAAAAAAGACTAATAAATGATTAGATTCTCATGTTTCTATTTATAAATAAAAGACTCAATTCTTCAATTCCTCCTAACAATCTTGATTTCCAAGAAAAACTTAAACAATTATTTGGTGGATTCATGTGCTTCAAGTAATGTGATGCCATTATTAGCTTATCAAAAGCTAGGATTTATTTATTACAAATCAAACAAGGTGTTTAAATTGGAAAAATTATAATTAAAAGTAGTTGGTGAATTGAATAACATTCACATGAAGTTAGACTCAAATCGATAAGTATAATAGTTAATTGATATTCAAGTGGTTGATATATCAAATGTGTATGGTATGCCTTTTAGTAGAGATTGGTATAAGACTTTAAGTTGATATGTGGAAATTATTTTCTCTCATATGTGGCTCCCATAACATAATATGCCTAACTAGACAAATATTGAAAAATAATAAAAACTAATTATCTTGATCAATAAAAATTAATATCTTATATGAATAATCTGAGCTTGGAGTCTATAGAATTAAAATTAGTATGAGATCATGTGAATAATTTAAGATAAACATGTTATCCATACATGATAATGTAGGATTAGTTTAATAAAAACCTAAAAAAATTGAACATGGTAGTACAAGTGAATAGGAAGAGTTAGTGAGGAATAGATCATAACATATCTCTTTTCTAAAGAGTTTCACTCATACTTTAGATACTCAAGATAAAACCAAAATGGAATTATCAAGTGAAGAAATTTTTTTATATCTTCTTTATGTAGAGATAAGGATATAAGGAAGGTGAAATTTCCATATTGTCCATGCCTCAAATATAAGAATGAAACTAAATATCATTTATGGACTTTGAAGTTTGATGGTTCAAAGTCTAAGTAAGGTTTTGGTCTTGGAATTGAACTCAATAATCTAAGGGGGAAATTCTATTTGGTTATGCTCAATTTGTAATTTTCTTGTATGAATATTTTAGCTGAGTATGAATCCTTGGTCCATGGCCTTCAAGTTTTTATTAAGAATGAATTCAAATACTTGAAGGTATTAGGTGATTCAACATTAGTGGTTTAAAACTTTAGAAGTTAATATACTTATAATGATAAATTATTATCAAGTTATCATAGGAGAGTATGTAATCTAATAGAATATTTTAATGTATTAAATATATAAACAATCCCTCACAAAATAAATCATATAGTGGATGATTTGGAAACAACTACCAATTAAAAAATCTAAATTGAGGATTTTTTTTGTATATTTTATCTTTACCCATTCCATTCTAGAAAGTTTCATAAATTTATAGGTGCTTAATTATAAGAAATGTATTATCATTTCATCAAAAATAAATGTCTTTATATCCTAGATTATAGACAAGGCTAATAGATATGATTTTGAGATAGATGGAGAGGTTTTGATCAATTTGAATATGAAAAACATATCAAAATGTATTGTTTCATTGGAAAGGGTGTTTGATATGTGATGGTCCAACATGCCTCACACTCATATTTTTTATATGGGGACCCTCTTACTTTATAATATCTATTTTATTTTCATTTTATTTCATACTCATATGAATTAATTTATGAATTCCATTCAAATTGTAGATATTTTCTTCCACTTAGAGTCTCCAAACTTATGATCCAAAATTATTTACAACTTTTACATAAGTGTCACTTGATCATTTTTGCACATGTAACCGGAAACAAGGGATTGAGAGCATTCAGATAACATAACTAACCTTTTTTAGTTTTATAAACATTGGTCTTGTGCTTCATAGTTGATTTTTTTAATTATATTATGATCTTTATTACCCATAGTCAGTTTAAATTTTTATTTAAATCATCATATTAGTTGATTCAAAATGCTCATTTAGTTGTTAAATTAGATTATTTTACTTATATTGATGCTTATTGAGTTTAGTATTTGTCAAAGTAAGGCTTTATTTACATTTTCATGTTTTCATTTGTTGAGTTAAAACTGGTTTTGCACATCTTGTGGTTAAGTTTGAGTTATTATATGCTTGGGTTGGGACTCATTTTACTTAGATGTATTTTTTGTTTTTTTATTAATTTTCTAACCATTTACAAAGTTTATCATTGTCTTTGTTTTGACAACTCAACCCTTTAATAATTGTTGGTGCAATTTCATAGTTGATAGCTACCAAAATCATTGATATTGATCCAGATGTCAAAATCTAGTCATCCCATAGATACAGTTAGACCTTTTTCAAAAAGTGATTAAGTTATTTTTAAAGCCCTCAAGTATTGAGATCATGCCATATGGCATGATCCTAGTTACCCAGCCCGATAAAAGTGAGGAAGCTCATAAACTTGGAATTTTGGAGCCTTGAAATAATTAATGTATTAGCCTAAAAACTTAGGAGTGAAATTAAAATAAAAATCTTTGTGCCCCAAAGTCCATGATATTATGCTATGTGGCACCATCTCGAAAGCCTACAAACTTAGAGGATTGACAACATTAAATTGGAAGCTTAAGGAATTAGTAGTAATAACCAAATAAAACATGAAGGATATATGAGTTTAATAAGAAGCCACATGGTTGTGATAATGATGGAAGAAAATAACAAGGTAATGTTTAGGAACCCTGACAAGCTGTCAAATTGTAAAGGGGACCTGATGAACAAAGCCATAAAGCCTAGTGAAGGATAATTAGCAAAGATATGAAAAGGTAATAAGTTTTTTTGAATAAGACATGTGATTGATACCCTTATCAATAAATGTGTTGATGTATAGATAGGTAAATATAGAGACAAAATTTAATAGCTAGTGTAGAAACCAAGTGATAATTTATTTCTTATTGGAAGAGAAGACTGCATGAAGATGAGATATGATGAGATTATCATAGGATATAATGAGCATGGATATGGTAATGCATGGATCATTGGTAAATATCAAGTTAAATGTAGAGGTTAAAATTGAGAAAATTGTTTACATCTCCAAGGTAGAGTCGACCCAAAGAATAGGCATATGAAAAGGTTCATAAAGAAAATAAAATACACATATTTATATAATTGGAACACTCCATTATTAGAATATTACTTGGGCATCAAAATTTAATAAATAATTATATTCTCCTGATGATGGGCACACCTTGAGGCTTGAAACCTTGATTTGGCTCTACTTCTAACCTAGTTTTCTTGTTTCTATTTTATAATTTTGAATGCGTAATGAACTATCTTATTTAATAAATAAGATATTTTATTTAAAATAATTCATGTTATCTTGATGAGAAACATAATAAAATTGGAATGGATAAATCTAATGAATGGAATAAAATATCAATCATTGGGATTAATCCAGAATGAGGTGGTTGCTTATCATTGGATTGTTAATTGATAAGTAGAAGAAATTGAATACCAAAGAGTGCATTTTGATAATTTAATATTCAAGTGTATTAGATATTGAAGCCACTTACATACTAAAAGTTGTAGTTGAGATTGTGCCATGACTAGTTTGGTAGTATCTTCTTGCTTATTAATGTGTTATCACAAAGGATTGAGTTTTAATCAATTATCTCATTTAATGTTTGTATCAAGATAATTTAATTTATAGTTAAGCATCATAGGCATGATGGAATATAATTGTATATATAATTAAAATTTATTTCCATTGTAATGGTAGGAAAATTCGGTCCCAATACATTGTTAGAGTCATGTCAAGATTACACTTATTGTTACCTCATGCTTTTGGTATTTGATTATCTACCAACATCATCACATTTGAGTACTAAAACTCTATTG
The DNA here is from genome assembly GCA_037957365.1 of Torreya grandis. Taxonomy (NCBI): domain Eukaryota; kingdom Viridiplantae; phylum Streptophyta; class Pinopsida; order Cupressales; family Taxaceae; genus Torreya; species Torreya grandis. The sequence goes on along the minus strand of JARHVA010007977.1, from coordinate 115,337 downwards.
ATATTGAGTAAATATTACACCTTCCCTTCCTCTTTGTTTGTCTTGATGGTATATTAAAGATCTTGATTTGATAAGTAATCTATGAAAATGAGTTTTCTAATGTTATTTGTGTGTAAGTGGATATATAATTAGATTATTCAACAACTAGTTTGATTAGATATAAGAGATCCTTTTGTTTATCTTGAGGCTTACATTAGTCATAGTGTGAAAATAGTTTCAGTCTTATGTATTATATTTATTTTTAATAAAGTTTTAAATTTCATGTTCAAGTGTTTCCTTGAGTCTTGATCATTGTGGTATTATAGTTTTTACATTAGCTAGACTTAATGCCTAATGATTTTATTAGATCAAACACTAATTTAATTTATAAGTAATGGAAGACCTATCGTAATCAAGTAATTTATTTATTTTCTTTCCTACTCCCTCACTTTATATTTTTTAATGAGAAACTATATAACCATTACATTTAAATATTCCATTTGTAGAGGAAACCAACCATAAGAACTTAAATATTATGAAGAAATAAATAAAGCCTCTAGTGGAAATAATCATAGCCTAACCATGTTATATCATTCATAATTTATTGACCCTTGGATGACCAATAGGTCCTAAGAAATGGAATTTTTGTTCCATGAGCTATAAACTACTTTTTCTCACTTATATCAGTTAGTTCGTAAATGGGTTTGAGTGAGTCACAATTTCAGCCTAATAGAAATTGGCTCTAGAAGGAGGGATATAACCTTAGAATATTAAAATTATTATGAGACTACTTAGCTAATAAGGCATTATTATAAGGTTTTTATAATTTTAAATTTGTTAATTCTTCTTTCCATAACCTATGAATTTGTTATTGTATTTTAACTAGATGTCTCCTCCTACTTTTCTTAATTCTATTATTTGCTTAATGCAACTAATAAAAAATGGTGCTAGAAGGAGGGTCCTAGTGCCAAATTTCCTATCTTTTAAGTTTTTTTCATTTTGAACCTATAAATGCATTAAGATTATAATTTATTACAAACCATTAGTTAATCCATATGATTTTCATTTATTTTGTGCTTAAAATCCATACTAACAAGGATTAGTATTTTATCACTTTGGATTATTCTTCAAGGATCACATAATTTGGGGTCAGGTTAGGACATACAAAATTAATTGTTTCTCTTCTCCAAACTTATATACATATCATATATGATTGATATAAACCAAAAAGGTTAGTTTATCCAAACACATCATCCCCATAATTTATCACTAATAGACCAGTTCAAATGGCTATAGCATAGTGAGTTTGATTAGATATAAATGTCCATGATTTACCCAGAAACCTAGAGATTTATCTTCCAAAGTTATCTCCAAACACTAGAAGGAATACATAAAAACACATTACATCCGATAAAACATCCCTCAAGTTGTTCAGTGTCAAACATGAAGATGTATCATGTAAGTCATTTCCCTTTACCTTGCTTGATCAAGTTTGTGACTAGTTCCTTAACCTCCCTAAAAATTCTATCACAAGATGGAATCAATTGAGTTCCACATTTTATCTTAGTTTGGTCAATTAGTAGTCTAATGATCTTATACTAATAATTTTATAAAATGATAATGGAATTCAATGAGCCTATTCATAATTTTAATGCATATTTTCAAAAAATGTATAGTAGGGTAATAGACTTATATAGGCCAAATTTCCAATTAGGCTTAAAAATGTACAAAAATTCCTTAGATTTGTGGAATGTCAATTTATTAAGGAGAGATAAAATTATTATAACTTGCCCCTTACATATGTATAATTAATAAAATTAGACATGTAATTGAATCCACAAGAGCACATGTTGGCTTCCATTCCCAATGTTCTTCCAAACATGCTAGCATTAAACTTAATCACACTTGTAAACCAAATTTTGTCATTACCATATCCTATCTCAATCATTAATCAGTTTTCATTATATCATGTTGACCCTAATCATAATTTAGGATTTTTAAATCTATATGGTAGTGGTGTAATGCCTTAGTCTTAGAATCAATCTTTAGTTTCAATAGAAACCACAATATGTATAATTCCCCTCAAAATTCAACCAAATCCGAGTTGGATGCGATTTAAAGAATAGTCTAAATATTAATTAATTATTTTTTGAAGTTGTATACACAAGTAGGTAGCTTGATTATAGGAATCCTAGTCCCAAATTTCACTCATCAACATAATTATAGGACCTTCAGTAAAACTAGTAAACAAACTAAGTCCTCATCTAACAAATCCCCTGAGATTAATATTATAAAGATTGCCTTGCCTAATTGGTGTTATGTCTATAATAAAACCCAACATGGATAACTTTATTGTGTTGAGTTTCATCTAGACTTTGACATTTTACAAATAGAAATTGATGAATATGAAGTTTTCCCAAATGATTTGAATACTTTGATTAGTTCATATGCTTCAGTTCATCAAAGTCTCCTAATATAACATTGGTTTTATAATCTCTAAAATTTATTAACATATAATATAATGAACCTAAAGATGATATAAATAACATCCAAACTTTCCAATAGTACCTTGAAGAGGAAACTATACTCCTAGGAGTAAATTAGATCATCCTCTGACTACCTCAACTCTACTAGATAATAATGCTACACTTCCTAATCCTAAAGCTAGAAATGATCCACCTCTACCAAAATTAGGTGACAGTTATCCATCCAATATAAAAATAGGTTAAAAAATTATGGAAGAGATGAAAAATAAGAAAAATCAAACATAACCCTCCATGAATTAGCATAAATTACTGAACAAGTGGATTTACTTCTGAAGTCTCTTATAGACAAGAGTAATCATCCCAAAAAAAATAACTCTACAGATACAAATGTCATAATACATAAGACTCAGGTTGAAGTCCCACCATTATTGATTAAAATCAATTTTTTTTGTAAGAAACTTCATAATTATCTTGTATATTCTAGTGCATAAGCTAATGTTATGCCTATAGGTGTTTATAACAAACTATGGTTGGTTACCATGAAATCAAATAAAGTTGTAGTTTAGTTAGATAAACTTGAATTCAAGGTTTTTGGAAAGATATTGAATGTACATATGTGGTTTCAATCTAATCTAAGAGTGTAATATTTTATTGATATACAAGTATTTGATATCCTAGAAGTATATTGCATGATATAAAGTATAGATTGGTTATGATCACTCAATGGATATATGACAACAAATTTTTATCACATGTGGTTTATATGGAAAGGTGTGTAAAATCAAATCAAAATTGATTGAGATATGTGAATGAAATTGATGATAACAAAGTACAATTTAATGAATGAAAAAGTTAACTTCACTTTTATAGAGGTAGTGTTTTATAGTTTGTCAACTAAACCAACAAAGAAGAAAAGGTCTGATCATGATCAAAATCTAGGTATATGGTCATTATATTTAGATGAAGCAAATTTAAAACAAAGATCCATGGATAGTATTATTCTCATTGATCCCAATGGTAAAATACAAATTTTAGAATTTAGATTTAAATTTAATTATACTACCAACATGACATAGTATGAAACCTTAATCTTAGGTTTGTAGTTTGTAATTAGGTTTGATGTCCATCAATTAAAAGTCTTTAGTGATTCTGAATTAAATGTCAACTAGTTACTTAATTTTAGTATAAGTAGTCTAATTTAAAGAAATAAAATTACCATGCTTGGTATTTAATAAATTATTTTAATACTTTTAATATTTTAGTCAATCCTAGATCATAAAATTCAATGTTTGATTTATTATATGTCTCAACCACTAACCTCACACCATTAAAAAAGACTGACTTGAAAAATAATTCCATGGAATTAATTCCTTATCCTCCCATGTCTGATAATTTGAAACATTTTCAAGTTTTTATTTATGATAATAAAATTATTTATTTATTATCTAACTCCAATGCTTTTGATGCACATATAATTGATGAAGACAAAAAAATCAATTGTGAGGTTCAAAAAAATACAATGATGATGGATTACTTCAACTAAAATACAATCATATTTTGAAAGGAATGTTTTTCTTAGATAGATTGTAAGAATTGGATAGCACAATAACTATATTATAAAAGGAGCCTTGACTGAGTCTAGAGACTCAAATTCTCAACATGAAAACTACATAAAAGCCTAAAAACATGGTGGCTAGACATGAATGCAGTAATGAAAATATGCAATCATTGAAGAAGATGTTGTTGCATTATCAAGATATCATAGAATAGAGATAAAATGACTTGAAAGTGTTTGAACCTCATATTATGACACACAAAATTCCCTTGAAGCTTGATCAGAGCCCCTTTAAGTAGTGTTAAATGTTCTAGTTTTAGAACCACTCATTCTAAAAAAAGTCAAGAAGATGTTATGAGTTGGCATTATTTTTCCTATGATCCATTCAACTTAGGTGGAAAAATTAGCACTAGTAAGGGAAATGAAGGATAAATTTATCTTTATCTAGATTTCATAAATCTCAATCAGACATTAGATAAAGAAAATTATCCCCTACCTTCACTTGATGAAGTCGTTCAACAAGTTAGTAGTTTACAGACGGTGTCCCTTCTAGATTAATTTTTAGGTTACAATCAGATCTTAGTGTACAAATAAAATATATCCAAAAAACATTTCACCACCAAGTGGGTCACCTATACTTTCAATATAACACATTTGTTTTACTTAATGTTGATGATAAATTTCAACAAGTTATGGACACTTTTTTCAAAGGCCTAATTGGTAGGTGCATAGTAGTATACATAGATGACCTAAATGTATTTTCCATACGTAGATCAGATCACTCGAGTAATCTAGTGAAGCTCTTTACATTCTAAAAATATTTGGCATATCATTCAACCCCAAAATGTCTCTTTTATGCAACACAAGGTAAGCTTTTAGGTCACATTATCAATAAATAAGGTACATCAATAAACCTTGGGGCCTGAGTGAGCTAGTGTTATTTCTAAAATTTAGCTACCAAATACTAGGAATGAAATAAATTCAATTTTTGTCAAAATCAGTTTTGGATGAAATTTTATTTCTAGTTTTGACAAGATCACTAAACCTTTGATTGTCACGATAAAATAAGGAGATAAGGTATAATGGGATCTTTCTTCGAGGAGAGAATTTAAATAGATCAAGAATGAAATTTTTGCAAACTATAGCGTTAGTTACTCTATATTATGCTAAGGATTTTTACCTCTACTTTTTTGCATTTGATCATACAATTGTAGTTGTGTTAACATAAATGGGTGAGGATGAAGAGCACCCTATATCCTTTATGAGAACATATTTGAAATAAGTTGAACTGAAGCACCCTAAGTTGGATAAATAGGCCTATACATTAGTAAAAGTAGTTATAAAGTTTTTTCATTACATTTTGAGGAATAAAGTGCATTTCATAGTTCTAGATCACGTAGTCAAGAAAATGCTAAGATGAATGAGCTAGGTGAAAAAAGAGGACATTAGGTCACTAATCTTTAATAATATGACATTGAATTAAAACCTACAAAAATGGTACGTGGTCAAATTTTATCCAAGTTAATTTTAGAAATTGATCCCAACAACATCATTGTATAAGTTAATGAATATGAGCTTTGATTTGGTCCATGGTATTATTCAATTGCCCATTATTTTATTTATGGAAAACCACCAACACATTTTGATAGGATACAAAAAATATCATTGAAACTAAAAGGTACATTCTATATAATACAAAGAAGACTGTTATAACACAAGAATCATGAATGGATTTGTTTAAGATGTTTGTGTGAGGAAGAAGTACAATAGGTGATGAACTCATTTCATGATAAGCTAGGAAGTGGTCATCCTTTTGGTAATGTGACTACACACATAATTATCAAAGTTATCTATTATTGAAAAATGTTATTCAAATATGTTTATACACATGTGAGGACTTATCATTCATGTCATATCTTTGCTAAGATATAAATTCATGCTCCCATGCTATTGTAACCAGTGATAGAAAAATGACCCTTTTCTCAATGCAGATTAGACTTCATTGGGTAGACTTAAATACCCTTGATTGGGGTCATAGATCCCAATTAATTTGGTTATTATACATCATTGGGATCACAAGTTCATTCTCACTACCATTGACTATTGTATAATGTGGATTAAATCCAAAGCCACAAAAAATAATAATTGAATAGGTTATTACATTGCTAGAAGAATTCATTGTAACTCAACATAGGACTCCTATGGCACTCATTTGTGAAATCAAACCAACATTTAAATAAACTAAATTTAATGAGTGGACATATCAAAATGGAATTATACTAAAGTTATATTCAAACTATTATCCCCAAGGAAATAGTTTGGTAGAATATACCAACAAGAATTTTCTAAATTCCATGAAGAAAGAAATTGATCAAAACCTATGCAATTGGCAGGTTATACTCAAATATTCTAATGGGATGATAAAATAAGGCATAAAAAAATCTTAAACAATTCCCCTTTCTTGTTTGTCTATGGAGTAGAGACAATTTTCCTAATATAACTCAAGAAACTTACTCATCAATTTATACAAGAATATATGGAAGTAGATCAGGAAGTCAACCTAGATTTTTGGACTTCATCTAATTATAATATAGATGATATAAATATATGTGATGTTTTAACAAATATCATGTCATTGTGAAAATATGGTTCAATCAAAAATCACAACTAAAGGCCTTTCATATTTCAGACTTGGTCTTGTTATGGGATAAAACACAAGAGAGAAAAGGTCATCATGCTAAATTCAATCCTTTATGGATTGATCCTTATAAAATATTTTAATTTTTGGGACATAATGCATTTATACTGAGAGATCTCTAGGTTAAAGACTTTCCACTCCCTGTTAATAAACAATACTCGAAGCATTACTTCATGGCTACTTCATGAAAAACCATATTTAAGTGAAGATACTAAGGTTAATTTTTGTAAATATACTAAATCAAACAACAACACAATAAACACTTAGTAAAAAGTAATAATATATATATATATATATATATATATATATATATATATATATATATATATATATATATATATATATATATAGTTTATTATTTTTTACTAAGTGTTTATTGCGTTGTTGTTTGATTTAGTATAGTATTATCTTTTTGTTTGTTTTGTTTTAGTTTTTTAGATGTGTTGTTGTTTCCCCCCTCTTTACTTGTTTAATGTTGATTTGTGTTTTGACTCTTGTATGGTTTTTAGTGTGAATTTTTGAAATTTATTAGAGTTATTCATATGTTCATTAGGATAAGTCATTTCTTGAAAGGTAGTCTTAACATTCATCCATATACCCTGTTGCATCTTGTTTCTTCCCTTTTCATGAATAATAGACTTTCAACATGGTAATAAAAAAAGGATTGTACACAACATTATGTTAATGCAATGTTGTGTCCTTATGCTCCCATAGGATAATAACCATAAATTGTTGATAATAAAGTATGAAAGTTTTTAGTTTTGGAAATTAGAATGTGAATCATTCTTGAAAAATCACATAAGTTGAGATAATTTTCTTTATACATTTATATAATTTTAAAATCTTATAATTCAAAATAGAATGTGCAAATTTTATAAGAATTTTAGGTTCTTGTTGAATCCATCAAATTACACTTAATATGACATTTTAAGAAAAATGGACATATTAGATTAATTTAAAGTTGTCTTAATAGTTATGAATTTTATATGTCTATCATTATACCCATGGATTGGTACCCAACCCTCAATAGACTGAACAATGAAGTCTTTTCAAAAGAAGTAAATTAAAAATAAATTTAACAATATTCAAAATCCAAATTCTTTCCTTGAAAGGGTGATTCATGCAATCTCCATCATAGGATTTTTGGCTTGGTTGGGAATGGAGCAAGGCCTTGAGTGGGACCATAAGTATCTCTATCAGAGATATAGATGCCTAACTAGCATTAGAACAATGTTCATGACATTTCTCACAATTCAAACATCCAAAATTGTCTCTCTTATAAATTCTAATTATTTTACATAGGTTTAAATTTCTTTATGTTAATACAAGAGCTATAAAAAAAGAGAGAATAAACAATCACTTTAGCACACACTGATGGTTTTAGGTAGATTTGAAACTTAGTATGCCACATATTGAGGTAGACTTTAGTTATTTCATTTTTTGTATTTTTCTAAAGGATTGGTTTTTTATTTTATGTTTCTTGAGTTTGATTATTACAATCTAGGTTTTGAATGTTGAACGACATTCTCCTCCTAAAGTTTCCCTTTGTTGGGTCAAATCCCATACTTAGATTTTTCATATGGGGACCCTATTTCTCTAGTAGAGATATTTTATTTTCACATTCTTGCATACTCATATAACTTCATTTATGAATGCCACCTAAAATATAGAGATTGATTTATTATTTTTGGGGAAATTAGTGTTTAATTCCTAAATAATAAAAGGGTTTGAGTAGGAGAAAATCAGTAAATAATATTCCAAATTAAAGATACAAATTTATGAAATTTAATTGAAATTTGACTTTTTATAAAAATAATAGTGATAGAGAGAAAATTAAACTTATCTTATTATATTTTGTTCTGACTACGATAAGGTATTGAAATTTGTGTGTAGGCTTAGGACATTATCACAAACATGATTATAAACATTATTTCTTGATTGCATAGGAGTGTTGAAACTGGACACCCAGGGCTTTGGTACTATAGTCCTTCCCTAGTGTTGTTTTCCTAAGGATATAATCTTTTTGGGTTTTTTTCCTAGTCATTATGAGCATATATACCAAATTTTAGATCCTCACTATTGATAGAACTTGATGTAGAGCTAATTTTCTATGTTTGTGCCTTCTATGCACTTGAATATAAACTTTGGCAATAGGAAAAGAGGTTAGTGTGTGTAAGATTCGCTAGATTTGATTTACACCATATGTGTGGGCATGATTCCTACATACCAATACTTTGAAGAGGGATCAATCCATATATAGTTCTCCCTTTAAGAGTTCCTAGTGCAATAGTGAATGAAAATACAAGAAATGCAAAAAATAGGTATGCTTGAGATGATTAGGAGGCTAGTGTAAGGACTTGAATTGGATTGAAAGTGTATAGGTTGGTTGTATGAATATAATAAGGAAGATTTATTGAGATGTCTTTCTTGTATTCTTACTTGCTTGAGTGATATTTTTCAACCCTTTCAAAATGATCTTTGAATGGGATTTTATATGGATCTATTGGTCATGGGTTAGATGAAACCAAACTAGGCCGACACAATGAATAAGAGGAATCAAGGAAAAATCATAATTTAGGCTTAAATTATGATTGGACAAGAGCATAAGAAAGGGGATACCCTAGTGTCCAACATTATAGTACAACTTCCGCGCTATTGTCCTGAGCAGATGGGACCTAGGAGGATGGATTAGTCATGAAGAAAGGGTCCTAACTCAGTTGGGATCAAGTATGGAAGGCTGGTTATGATTGAGAATCAGTGAAAATAATATTGAGAGGGTTATGAGAGTAAGCAAGAGGGACCTATGGGTTGGGTGTCATTATCCATGCTCAAGTTTCTAGTTTTTTAAATTTTATATGACTACATTCCCCCGCCCCCCCCCCCCCTCAATTCTAGTAATGCAGTAAAGTGAAATACTAGGATAAAGGAAAAATAAAAAGCATACCTGAATTTAACTACAAAGGTGAAGCCCATAAAGCTATGTGATTTTGAGTAATGTTGGATAGTGTATAGAGAGCATGTTGTGAAAGTGTGAATCTATGAAAGGAAAACAAAGAGTAAATAAGTTCTTATTATATGCAATATAAAATAAGAACATACAAAGTTGGATAAGAGAAAGAAAACAAGAGAAAGGAATGAATACACCTCACTGAGTACATGAACCAATATAAAACTTGTGTTGATGTTGAGTAATGCTAAGTAATGCTAGATGGGTTGGATGATGTTGTACCAAAATTTATATCATGAACGGTGTTGAGTGCTCAATTCTCTAAAAAGTGGCTCAAGAATGTAAAGGCTAACCCTTTAGATCCATCATCACCTACTAAGTGAATCTAGATGATCCTACATGTGTTAATTGATGTTTGGACTATGTTTCTAATCCCTTTGAATATGTGGCTCAAGAATACAAAGGGTATCCCGTTGGCTCCATCATTACCCTATGAAGTGAAGATATGAACTAATACCGATATGAAGAAGTATGTTGTATGAGATGGCTTCTAAATCTCATGAATGCTCTATAAATTTGACAATGTGGTGTGGATAACTGAATGTGTACTAGAAACTAGGCAAATGTTGGCTAACTCAAAAAAGATGAAGATTAGGCTTGTATGAAAGCCACTTTAAAACTAAAAATTTGGCTTATGTGGAAGCCACTCGAGAACTCAAGAATGTGAAGGTTAGGATTGTATGAAAGTCACTCTAAAATGATTCCAACCACCTATAGATGGAGTAAGGCATGCAAATTTTGAGAATTCTTGAATAATGTGGAACTCAAAAAGAAAAGAAGAAAAAGTGCCATGCAATTTTCCCCCAATCATTGGTGTTTGAAACATGGATTTTGATCTAAAAATTATACCAACTATTGTATCTAAAATTAGAAGTGAGAATTGATCATGTCATGCATGGGTCCCCTTATGTCTAGATTCTCTGATAAAACTTTACTAAAAAATACTAATTTTAAACTAGTCTTATTGTGGAAAATTATAGTTGAACCTACTTTTCTACATGCTTCTGGAAAATCTAGCTTTTTTACTATTTGGACAAGAGCACCAAAATAGGACACCTTGGTGTCTGGCATTGTATTCCATCCTTGACATTATTGTCTTGGGATGAAAATAATCACTATTTTAGATTCTTCACTATCTTCCTAGTTTATTTTGAGTGCTTTAATGAATGGTTGTTGTTATGGTTGTTCTAAAACTAGATTTTTTGATCGATAAGAGATCTAATCTTTGTAGCAAAACCTCTATTTGTTTTCCTCTCTTCTAAGGGTAGGAATAGGTACCCTACAATGACTACCCTCAAAATAATAATCCCTACATGTGTGTTATTCTAAAAAATATGCATGATATAGCAATGATAATCAATAAGATATCTCAATAAATAGCATGGTTTGAATTGAGAGATTTTTAGATCAATAGGGGTATTCCTAGATAGATATAACAATGTAATAGCATGTGCAATGTACTATAATTGAATTAAAATTATAAATGTTAGTTGTTATTTTTTTAGTTATTAGTTGTCATGGAGGGATGGAGCATGATGTTCATCATGGCATCCAAGAAGCAATATAATGCATTATTTGGATCATGGCATTACAAAAAATTGAAAGCAATCAAGCAACAAACACACAAAGTAAGAAGAAAGAAGCATACAAGGATGGCCAAGGGGAGATGTAAACAAGGGACATGGGCACATGTCACTTGAACTAGAAAGGAAACATATAAGGCATATTCAAATTCCACATACACATACAAGTGGAACAAGAAAAGTTATCACAAGGGCCACAAACACATAAAAGAGTACAAATAAAAGAAATTGACAAATGTCTTAAGGCACGCACATGAATAGAATAAAATGACATTGATGAATTTTCTAAGGCATAAACATGAGATAAGCATGATATGTCAAGACAATCTCATAAAGATACACTAAGAAAGAAGATAAAGAATGTAAAGACTAGAAAGATACAATCACATCTCAATAATCAAAGCAAGAGGGAAAGTATAAAAGACATGTTTAGTACAAGACTACGTATATGCTAAGAAATACATAAGTGATAAATACTAATGATATGTCAATAAAGTAATCTATGTAAGCTAGTATATAATGTACATTAGCATGATAACTTAGAGTGTGGAGTGTAGGAATGACATAACCTGGATGGTATAGTCATGTAGAAGATGCCCCCAGTGGGTATGTATATCAATGTGTGTCATGAATGTAGAAGTAGGAATGCCCCCTCAATTGGTAGAGTGAAGAAATCAAGTAGATGGATTTAATTACACTTACTTAAATAAGATCAAGTGAATCATGGTAATGTAGATAAAACAACATACAATAGCATAAAATAACAAATATAAGTCCTAACATAAGGCATGGATGATGCATACAATCAAATTTTTTTTTTGTTTTTGACATATTTGAATGTTTTTAGCTTTTTTGAAATGTTATATTATTTTTATATCTTAGAATTATTTTAATTATATAAAATCAAGCATAAGAAACTATGTACAAAATATTGAAAAGGACTATGTACAATCAAGCATAAGAATTTATGTACAAGTAATACTGGGAAGAGATGATACTAACCAATGAGTCTCATGGGAGATTCCCTATCATGGTGTCATATATCAAACAAAGAAATTGTGCATGATTATGAAGCATGAGGGAATGGCTATGAATAAGATTTTGAATATTTGAATTCATTGTTGGCATCTTGGAAATCATAATAACCTGTATTGTTCTACTCATCATTATCATCTTAATTTTGAATCAATGGAATGCTAGTGTTTACTTTTGTTGTATATGGATCTTTTATTTTGATAAATTGTGTTTGTGAATGATTTACCTTAGGATGTTCAATAAATACCAAACCTTGGTGACAAACATTATCAGCTGCTATAATTAGAGTAGTTATACCTTGAGCATGCTTTCCCAACCCTTGACCTTGATAATCAAATTGTTGTAGATATTTTTGACTGAACCCATACTATTTTGAAAGTTGAACCTCATTTTGGAGAGGTAGATTTGTATCATTTTCATGTTTTACCTATGCTTTTAGTACTATCTATTGCTCTAATTCTGCTTTTTGATCCTTTTGTTGTTTTGAGTTGTGCTTTTGTAACCACTTTTGTACTATTTCTAAATTTGACCCTTTGTGAATGTGTTCCTATGTCATTATGGATTTCTTGATTGATTTACCTTGTATAGGGTCCTCATTAGTAATTATCTATTGTATGTGCCTTTTTAATGCCCAACATGAATCGACGTGATGCCCATGCATTCTATGATATGTATAATAATATCTAGATATTCTCAATAGATGTAGAAGAGTTAGTATGATAAAGTTAGATTTAATAATTTCCCTTAGTACCTCACTTGAACTCTTATTTGATATTTGAATATTTTTTGAATCACTAGTTGTAGAGTTACTTTATTGTGATTTCTAGTTTTGATATGTAACATTGCTTACAACCAATCGACTAGGTGAAGGTGCATATACATGATTGAAACTAGCATGCCTTGGAGGATTTTGAATTATGATTTAATTTTTCAATGTTGTGATATTTTCATGTAATAGCTGATTCTGTGCTTATAAATTTGAAATTAACTTGCTCATAATATTTATTTGATCCCTTAGAGTCTCATAAGTGTGAACCCAGGTTGCTTTCGATTGAACATGTAAACACATTTGTTGAAAAGGTTTTGAAGAATATATAGGCTAAATTTATGCATTAAGAACAATAACATGGGATGCCTCACCTTTTGGAGGGGTGATAGCATGAACCTAGTTAGAGGGAAAGTAGCTATCACCCTTTTAGGGGAGAGGAGGAGAAGAAAACTATTTCCTGTGTATGAGATATGACATTGAAACTTGACAAATGGTTGTTAGCTTATGCAATAGATCTTCTAGGTAGAAACCATGTATGTGGGATGAAATGCATGTAATTGTAGTTATACATTATATAACAATATATTTATAAGAGAATTCCACATGAGAGATAGAGAGAAAGAGATATAGAGCATGGATTTGTGTATGAATGTATAAGAAAATTTGACATGTACTATGACATTTCTAATGTGTTTAACATGGTAAAATTTAAAAAAAATCCACATGAGAGATAGAAAGGAAATGATAGAGAACATGAAATTATGAAAGAATATATAGAAAATTTTGAGATGTAACATAACATTGGTAACATGTTTATCAAAATGGAGTTGGAAATTATTCTACATGAGCAAGAGAGAATATGCAAAAGGAATATTGAAATCTTATGCATTTTTAGTAATAAATGTTGTAATATTATACTTTATTATAAATATTAAGCATGAAATGCAAAGAATGAAGCTTTGTACTAACATATGATAAACTTCATCATTCATGTACATGATAGGACCAACAATGGTTTCCTTATTATTTACAAGAAATGTAAGAAAAATTTGTAAATAAGTGAGATCCATTTTTGAAATCTGATTTTAGAATGTAAGGTGATATCTCAAAAGCAATAGGACCTAGTATATGCAACTAGGGTTTTGAAAAAAATAAATTTTTGAAAATTACTATTTGATTTTGAAATTTGAAGTGAATTTCTAATTTTAATATGTTAGTAAAAAATCCAAAAATTATTGGAAAATTATTGGGAAAATATTGGGACCTAGAATGGGCAAATAGGGTTTCAAAGAAAGTTATTTGGGAAAATACTATGGAATTTTGAAATTTAAATTGAATTTTTGAGTGAAGTATGCAAATAAAAATTTAAGAAATTATTGAAAATAGATTGATTGAAATAGGACCTAATAGATGCCAATAGTGTTTTGAGAAAAATAAATTTTGGAAAATTACTATTGAATTTTGAAATTTGGAGTGAATTTTTTAATTTTAATATGCTAGTAAAAATTCAAAAAATGATTGAAAAATTACTGGGAGCTAATTGATACAACTAGGGCTTAAAATAAAATTATTTTTGAAATTACTATTGAATTTAAGAATTTGAATCAAATTTTTGATTTAGATATGCAAGCAAAAAATTAGAGAATTATTGGATTAATATTAGAAAATTACTGGGAGCTAGTTGATGCAACTAGGGTTTGAAATAAAATTCTTTTAAAATTTACTACTAAATTTGAAAATTTTGGATGAATTTTTGCTTTAAATATTCAAGAAAAAATTTAGAAATTTATGGGAAGAATGAATGAGGAATTTATCATAGGGTTTTTAGGGTTTTTATACACAATTTGAAGTTAGTTTCACCAAATAATTTATTCTTTTGGGGGAAATTAGTGTTTAATTACTAAATAATAAAAGGGTGTGAGTAGGAGAAAACTAGTAAATAATATTCCAAATTAAATCTACTAATTTGTAAAATTTAATTAAAATTTGATCTTTTCAAAAAATAATAGTGAGAGAGAAAAAAATTAAAATTATCTTATTATGTGTTTATCTGACTGAGTCAGGGTCTAGAAAGTTATGTGCAGACCTAAGTCACTATCACAAATAGGATTCTAAACTTTATTTCTTGATTGGATAGGAGCATTGAAACTAGACACCCTGGGATCTAGCACTATAGTCCTTCCATGGTACTATTGTCTTGAGGATCTAAACTTTATGGGTTTTATTTTCTTGTTCAGTGTGATCTTCTGTACCAAATCTTAGAGCCTCACTATTGATATAAGCCCATATAGAGCTGATTTTCTATGTCTATTTCTTTTATGCACTTGAATAGAAAATTTGGCAATAGGGAAAAGGGGTTAGTGTGTGTGAAATGAACTAGATATGCTTCACACCCCATGTGTTGGAACACTATCTATATACCAATACTCTGTGGAGGGATCAAGTCATATGTAGTTCTCCCTTTAAGAGTGCTTTGTGCAATAGTGAATGAAAATACAAGAAATGCAAAAAATTGGGTATGCTTGAGATGACTAAGGGATGATGTAAGGACTTGAATTGGCTTGAAAGTGTATAAGTTGGTTGCATGCATGGAATAGGGATGATTTCTTGAGTGGTCTTTCTTGTATTCTTGCTTGAGTAATATTTTCCAATCATTTCCAAATGATCTTTGAATGGGATTTTATATGGATCTATTGATCATGGGTTAGATGAAACTAGACTAGGCCAACAAAATGAAGAAGAGGAATCAGGGGAAAATGGTAATCTAAGCTTAAATTGTGATTTTATAGGAGTGATAGAAATGGGACACCCTATGGTCCAACGCTATAGTCCAACTGTGGTGTTATTGTCCTAAGTAGATGGGACCTAGGGGGATGGATTAGACATGAAGAGAGGGTCCTAACTCAGCTAGGATTAAGTTTGAAAGGCTACAAATGACTGAGAATTAGTGAAAACAAGCCTAAGAGGGTTGTGAGAGAAAAAAAGAGGGACTTATGGGCTGGGTGTCATTAGCATGCCCAAGTTGCCACTTTTTTTATTTTATATGACTACAGAGATTTACTTCCATTTGTAGTCTCCAAACTTACGAGCCAAACTTATTCAAAATGTTTAAATAAGCCTAACTTGATCATGTGTTCATAAGTAACTAAAAACAAGGGCTTGAGAGTATTTAGACAATAAAATTGGCCTTGTGCTTCATAGTTGAGCTTTTTGATTGTATTATTATATTTATTCACCCATAGTTAGATTAAATTATGATTTAAATAATCATATTAGTGTTCAGTTAGCTATGAAATAAATATATTTTAGTTAGATTAATGATTATTTATTTTAGTATTTATTAAAGATAGGTTTTATTTAAGTTTTCAAGCTTTCATTAGTCGGATTGAAATTGCTTTTGCACTTATATTGTTAAGTTTGAGTCACTATATGCTTGAGTCAAGCCACATTTTACTTAGATGGATTTATGGTTTTTTACTAATGTGTTGACCATTTCACAAGATTATTTTTGCCTTGGTTTTGACATCTCAATGCTTCAATAATTATTTATGTAATTTGATAATCAAGATCACTTGGAGCCATCAATCTTCATCTAGGTGTTGAAATATAGTCAACCAGAGAGCTCTATAGTTAGATATTTTAAAAAAAATGTTTAAGTTCTTTTTAAAGCCCTCAAGTAATGAGATCTCACCATGTGACATGATAACAATAACCTAGCTTGATGGAAGCTCAAAATATCAAAAAATTAGAACCTCAGAACCGCAAAAACATTAATGTATGATTTCAATAGACCAAAAATGAAATGATAATGCAAATCTCTATGGCCTCAAGGCCATGATATTACAACACTTAACACCATATCAAAATCCCATAATCATTAAAGACTAAAAATAATAACCCAAAAGCTCAAGGCATTAATATTATTAACTTGGGAAAACATGTAGGACTTGGGATACTATGAAAATCCATGTGGCTATGAAGATGATAGAAGTAAATAACAATGTGATGCCTATGAACCCTGACAAGCTACCAAGTGGTAAAGTACAACACCATGGGAAAATCCATGAAACCTACTTAAGGAAAAGTAATAAAGATCTAAAAAGGTAAAGAGTGGCATCGAATAAGACACACAAGTGTCACCCTTAATGATAAACATGTTAATGTCCCATTAGGCAAATAAAGAGACAAAATTTAATGGCCAAGGTAGAGAGTAAGTGATGGATAAGTGATGACTTATTTCCAATTTGAAATGAATATTGTAAGTAGAAGAGATCTAGTGAGTTGATCATTGGATAAAATGATCATGGAGAAGGAAATGCTTGGAGTATTGTCAAATATCAAGGTAAAGGTAGAGGTTGAAATTGAGCAAATTGTTCACAAATCTAAGGTAGATTTGACCTAGAGAATAAACATATCAATAGGTTCATAAATATAATAAAATGCACCTATTTATAGGATTAAAACAATCTATTATTCCAATATTGAATGGGAATACAAATTTAATAAAGTAACTATTTTATTTAAAATAAGATGTGTTATCTTGAAGATAAACATAAGAAATTAAGAATGGATAAAGCTAATGCATAGACCAATAGCTCAATCATTAAGATTAATCTTGAATGAATTGCTTGCTTATCATTGGATTAATAAGTAGTTAGAATTATAAATTAAATACCATCAAATATCTTTTGATTATTTGAGATTGAAGTGCATTAGATATTGAGGACACTACCATACTAGAAGTTGTATATGAAATTGTGTCATGACTAGATTGGTCTTATCTTCTTGCTTTTTGATGTGTTATCATAAAGGACTATGTTCTAATTAATTATCTCATTTATTGTTTGTATTAAGAGAATTTAATTTATGGTTATGCATCATAACCATGATGGACTAGTGTTTTATATATAAGCATCATTGCTTGCCAATGTAATGGTTAGAAACTTTGGTCCCAAAACATTACTAGAGCCATCCAGGTTTACATCACTCATGCTTTTAGGGTTTGATTATTTATGACAGTTGACACATTTTAATATTAAAACTTTGTTGATATTGAGTCAAGATTCCACCTACCCTTACACTTTGTTTTATCCTGATGGCTTATCAAATATCTTGATTTGAGAAGTAGTCTATGTAAATTTTATTGGTGTTCAAGTGGATATACATTTAGATTGTGTAGTAGCTAATTTGATTGAATATAAGAGCTCATTCTATTTATATTGAGGCTTATATTATTTATAATGTTAATATAGTTGTAGGCTTATGTATTAGATTTATTTTGAATAAAGTTATAGAT
This sequence comes from Torreya grandis, assembly GCA_037957365.1. Lineage (NCBI taxonomy): Eukaryota > Viridiplantae > Streptophyta > Pinopsida > Cupressales > Taxaceae > Torreya > Torreya grandis. The sequence continues at coordinate 96,929 of JARHVA010007977.1, read as the reverse complement.
TTCATGTTTACATGTTTCATTAAGTCTTTCTCATTGTGGTATTCAAGTTTGTGCATTAAATAGACTTAATTCTCAATTATTTTATTATAGCCAAAACTATTTTAATTTTTGAGTATTTGAAGACTTGTCTTAATCAAGGGATTTATTTCTTTTATTACCTACTTTTACCTCTCTTTTATATTTTTTTAATGAGAAACGATCTACCCATTACATTGTAAATAGTCCACTTGTAAAGGAAACCAATAGTGATAACCTGAATATTTTGAGGAAATCAATAGAACCCACTGTGTAAACAATCACATCCTACTAAAGCTATTTCATTTGAAATTTCTTGGCCCTTAGATCACCAACAGGTCCTAAAAACAAGGGGACTCTTTGTCCCATGACCTATTGACTACTTTTATTCACTTTAGATTAGTTAGTTCTTAACTGGGTTTGAGTGAGTCAAAATTTCAACCTAACAATATGGATTATCATGGTGAGAGAGAAACGATGGATCCTTCCAAAGGTATGTATAATGAAACATGTAATCTAGGGGATGCAAGTGACTCAAATAATGCAATTTTGGTCACAAATTGAACTAAAATAGAGAGGCATGGGATTGCAAAATCTCCAAAGGATTATATAGCTTAGAGTTATGAAGATCTAAAGGTATTTGACACTACAACCCTCATTCACACCATTCCTATAAAAAGAAGGGTTAAGTGAGATAAAATATTTTAAATCATTTGTTAAAGCCTTTGATCTTCAAGGAACTATAAAATTTGTTGTCAAATAAAATCATATTTTACGTCAAACATTCCACATGGGTGGAAATTATTGTCCTGATTCAGAAAAAGAGTCAGAAGGGAAAATTCTTCTCAATCATCCTGGATCTCTCCTGCACTCCATTACCACAACTTCACTAACATAGACATTACACAACATAGACAAACAATAATTATGCACACTAATGTCTCTCATTATTTCCTCAAAGAATAATACAACTTGTACGTTTCTCTCTCTCCACATGTCTAGGCTAAGCAATAGGACTGCCTATTAAATAGGCATAATAGTTTGTTTCACACAACAAATAATTTATTATGTGAAAATAATTTTAATTGTTATAGACTATTTGCACATATAAAATATGTGTAAAAATATTCGACACATAATAATTAATTAACAAACTCCCACTAAAGCTTAACTCATGAGCAAGTGTGAATTCTCACTCTAACACCCTTCTTTAAGCACAAAATAGGGAGTAAGAAAAGATAAAATAAAGAGATTGATGGGTCCTAATAACTAGGACTGATGAAGTACCTATGTACAAATCATAGTGAAATATAATTTGTCCTTATGGTAACAAATCCATTTTACTAGACTACATGGATGATGAATCAATGTAGCTGCTAAGTCAAATAGGAACTGATACTCTATATGAGGCTAACTCTATAAAAAAACATTGATCTCAAAATACTAGAAAAAGGAATCACCAAAGATGAAATGTATCACTAGAAGGTGCCCAAAATCTAGGAACAACAGCTAAAGTCAAGAGATCAAAAACATATGCCATAAGGTGTCTCAAAAAATCAAATGGCTCTATACTTGAACATAAATTTGAAGAGGTGCATTGGATGGAATGAAGACCATCAAATACAAATGCACTCAATCACCTTCGTTCAAAAGAAAAAATTATGTACTAACAATGAGCACAACACCTAAAGTAGTGTGTCCACACACCACTTCATAATGCTAAAGTGGGTGTAGTGACAGAAAAAAAAAAAACATTTGAATGAGTGGGCCAATCTCACTATGTAAACACCAAAATGCTAACACTAGGCTATATTAGACTAGCTATGCTCTAGAAGAAGAACAAGATCCACAAAAAAATTGAAGGAGACTGTCAATAATGAGATACATATATGAAATCTCTCAAGAATAATGTCCTTAGTGATGATGGGATAGTCATGAAACTAGAGAATAGAGTGCTCAATCATGGAGCCTGCACATGAAGAAAAAATCTCCATGAATCTCAATGTGACTAAAAATAATGTTCCATCCTACAACAATATCACCAAGTAGCAATAAACTCCACTATGCAATCAATCTATGGAATACATCATCTATGCAATGAGAGATGTATGCTCAAAAAGAACAAGTCTGCCTAAACAAGGATCTCAAACAATAAGGAACATCAATAGGCAAGAGGAACAATGTACGGTTGAAGAGGTTGAATAGTGGAAGAATGATGTCTATAGTGTCCTCACCAAGAATGCCTCTTATGCCACCAAGAATGATAAAAAATCCACCCCAAATGAACATGAACGGTAGATGTAGATGCCTGCATATGTGTGGGTGCAAAGTCCAGGGTAGAATAATGTGAGGTAACATCCAAATAAGTCTTAGGTAGATTATATCTGACCACTATAATCTCAGGTTTCTTAGGCTTGAGTGAAGGTGTGGAGCAAATAAAAGATGGAGCTCTATCAACAAATCCCAATGAAGATAAAACACCTACATCATAACCAAGGCCATTCTAAGTAGTCTACATAACAGGCTGAATAGGGTGTGTAATGGCTTGTAAACACTTCCTAATGCCCACAAGTTCGGTAGTGCGATCCATGGAATGAAGCATGCAAGAGCCAAAGCCAGTGGTATGCTTCTCAAAATAAGTAGTCATATATGTAGGTGGAACTAGAGGGGGATGTGTAGAGTGTGCAACAACAAAAGTAGCAGGAATAATGGGTTGCTTAGAATATGGTAAATCACAATATAAAAGTGCATCAAGTGGATGTGGACTAGATTCAATAACACTACGTGATGACATACCAACTAGTATCTTTTGTAGAAAACATATTAGGGCATCCTTTCCATGAATTAGGGTGCATAAAAGAGAATTATGCATCAAAAGTTTCTTGTTTGCTTCTTGAAGTGCTAGGAAAGAGGTCATATGATCAATGGGTTGCTTCGAATTTGGTAGGGTACTATCAAGAGTCATACCAAAATAAAAAAATAAGAACAACAAACATTGTATCAAAATGTGCATCATAGGTGGAGGAAGTGAAGGTACCTCATCCAAATGACCACCAGTAATAAGTGTCTCATCCTCAAAAAATATGTCCTCACTAACAATGAAAAGGGGATAAGAACTAATAGGAAAATATGTAGATGCTAAAGAGTCCTAATACAAATCACCATCAAGAATAACATCCTCACAACTAGGAGAAGATGGTAGAGAAACACTGTCACCAACAAAAGAATCCTCACTATGAGAGGAAGGAGAAGAAAGAAGAACATGTGGAGGTGAAGTGACCTCATCAAACAATGTAGAAGGAATGTCCCAAGCTCCTTTAGGTGATGTGGCATGCTTAATATGAGATTAAAAATTCTCATAAACATGAAGGTGAATGAACAAAAGTGCCTCCTTTTGCATGGATGCAAGCCACACAATATCATCCTCATCTATAAAAATGGGGAAATTGCCAATAAACACTCTCCACAATATTTTCCTCTACAAGTGTAGCATCATTTTTGTTTTCTAGGTGGTGTAGTTTGAAGAACTGAGGGCTTCAATCATACCAAAATCCATACTTGATGAAATGGTAAACAATAGCCAAATAAGAGAAAGTTGGAATCCATAGAATGGACATAGGTCATGGTCAAAACTGCATCTGCAAATGAAATACAATGTGTGATGGCAAGAACAAGTAAAAAATAAAGGTTGTTTGCTTGTGAGGGGATTTGACCTCCTGTCATATTAGACCTCACCCTCTAATCTCTAAAAAATGAGATAAGGTACGTGTAAAAAAATGAATAATCCCTCAACAAATGCTCAAAAACATAGCAAATGCATCACCACAAACCCTAGAAAAGGTAGCACAACCAATGCAAAGAGACTCGCCCCCTGCGCACCCCTGACCCCCGCCCCGCCCCCGAATGTGACACTTTATTATTTAGTGTATTTTATAAAGTAAATAGGCTAAATGCATGGAAAAATGAAAAACACGAACTTTTTAAAAAGATGGTGCTTAATTTTGAGAGACCAATCAAAAGTTATTAAGCAATCATTTTCTCGTCAATTAAGCCTATTTAATAAAAATTTGTACTAACAGGTTAAAGAAAATACCGTGGCTAAGGGGAACCTAACCTTCCAATCACTCATTGGAATCATTATGGAACCAACAATACAATAGTTTTCTTTGTGAGAGAGAAATTGTCCCTTACAACCCGAGCCTCAACCTCTATCTTCCACTGACGAGAAAAGAGGGTAAACAAAAAACCAATTAAACTAGATCCTTAACAAAATATTGTTTTTAAATTTAAAAAAAAAAAAAAAACGTGCCCACACACCATGTAAGAACACAAATGGCCCCTCACCCCTCACCCCTCACATGCATAATGGCCCCACCATGTTTGCCACAAAATGACTCCCCACACTATGTTTACCACCAAACAAAATGCCTCCCCACGTGAATACATGTTATTGCCAAAAGTTGTCTCCCCCACCAAGAATATGTTCGCCACTTCAAAAGGTAAATAGCCTCCACACAAAGATTGTGTTCCCCATAAAAATCAAGTGTCTCCACTTTAATAAATTTATTCCCATATTAAGGTTAATGAACTGGAAAAAACTTTGTTTTTACAAAACATGAGGTCTATTGGTGTGAGCCTTCCTTTTGGAGGAGCAGCCACGTGGATGACTGCAAGTTAGAGAATGACGTTAGTGCAGATGGCGGTAGTATAGAGGAGCAAATGGACGGCAATAGTCTGGAGATATTGTTGTCGCTCAACGAGTCCTTACAGGTTACCGAATGTAGTAGGAATGTTGTCATGTAAAGAATTTATGGAAAGATGGCTAGAATAAAACCTCTTTATGTTGCACTGGCTCAACAAAAGAAGAGAGAAAGGTGAGGTTGTAGGCCCAGTTTGCTCAGATGAGAGCTCCAATGAGAGTTACTCCTATAATACCACACTCAGTTGCTGTCAGCTGCGTTCCATGCCAACCCCACCTCCCTGCAGTCCCTTTTGCATGCCGTGTGGAATGCCTTGACTAGCGAACAGAGATAGAAGTGCGTCCAGGCAAATAAAAACATCCAAGCAAAAAATATACTGTAGACACCAACCAAAAAACGTGGCATAGGTACACTTCAATGCCAAACTCTAGTGTTTACAACCTTTATTTAGAAAACGGGCAATTTTATATCTAAAATTTAATTTCCATTGTTTAGATTAAAAAATAATAGTGGACCTCTTAAAGCTCGTAGTTCGGTGGGAGGAGGCAGAGTGACGCCGATAACAGTCCAACAGTATATCTAGAGAGAGCATCTACCGCATCTCCAAAAAACAAGTTCCACGGTCCATTAAAGAGATAAGACTACCTCCAGAAACATTGAGGGTGCTAAAAAGAAGCAGGTCATTAACTGGTGAGATAATGAAGAGCATGCAGGTGAAGAAGGGCTGTGATGGAGACTTGATATAACAAAAAAAACAGATACAAGTGTCGAATAGTTTGGTTAACAGTTGTTGAGGAGCCGGTAGAACTGCTTGCCAAAAAAAAACATTTGCTAGCGTAGAGGTGTTGGGTAAGCTCAAGTGAGCTACTCAGGTGGAAGACTAAGTCACAAGGGATGAAGGGAACCGGTCGAACTCATATTTGAGGCAGCTCATGTTGGAAGCCAAGAAAAAATAAACTCTAGAACAAAAGTGTTGTGATACAGGCAACTTGGCTATATGCTTGTGCCATGGCTGTAATAAATCCTTTTAACCTTCTTAATGCCTCGACGTCTCAAAAGCCAAAAAAAATATGCTCCAGTCCGAAAACTTTAGTAGGCTGTGTATACACGGTGAAGAGGAGGCAGATGCAAACAAATTACCGATATCCTGACGAAGGCCTTGATGAAGAGCAAGTTTGAATTCTTCAGGGACAAGTTGGGTGTGGTGCAGAACATCTTCTTCTGATACCATGTTAATTTCTATAACCCAGCAACAGATTAATTTCACAATAAATTCACAGACATAAATCTGATTTATAACGATTAATACAACTGGTTAATTAACAACTAATAACAGCAGACGGAAAAATAACAATAAGCCAATATCAAAAAGACAATAACACAAATATACCCAGGAAACCCCAATGCGGGGAAAAACCTGCAAATGTTGGATCTTCTATTCAGCGTAACAACAAACTTTTTCTTTTGCAAAAATACAATATATGAGTTTGCTACAACAATCTTACTTTTATAGAGAGCCTAGTTGCTTTACTTAGCTTGCAAGAAAAAGAAACTTTCCTTAGCATGCAAGAAAAAGAAGCTTTACTTGCTTTCTTTGGCTTTTCTATTTTTAACACATAAAATCACACTAGGATTTATCTCATCCTTACAAACTCAGAAACATTCTAGAAACTACTGTTGCTGAAAATCCAACTCGAATTGTTTTAAAGCATATCTAATCTTGAGTTGCTTTAAAACAATTCCACATTCCACCTTTCGAGCTACAAAAATCAAATGTTGATTTTTGTAGCTCGAAAGGTGGAATGTGGAATTGTTTTAAAGCAACTCAAGATTAGATATGCTTTAAAACAATTCGAGTTGGATTTTCAGCAACAGTAGTTTCTAGAATGTTTCTGAGTTTGTAAGGATGAGATAAATCCTAGTGTGATTTTATGTGTAAAAATAGAAAAGCCAAAGAAAGCAAGGAAAGCTTTTTTTTTCTTGCATGCTAAGGAAAGCTTCTTTTTCTTGCATGCTAAGGAAAGCTTCTTTTTCTTGCACGCTAAGTAAAGCAGCTAGACTCTCTATAAAAGTAAGATTGATGTAGCAAACTCATACATTGTATTTTTGCAAAAGAGAAGTTTGCTATTAGGCTGAATAGAAGATCCAACATTTACAAGTTTTTTCCAGCATTGGGGTTTTTCTGGGTATATTTGTGTTATTATCTTTTTGTATTGGCTTATTGTTATTTTTGTTTCCGCTGTTATTAGTTGTTAATTAACCCAGTTGTATTAATCGTTATAAATCAAATTTATGTCTATGATTTTATTGTGAAATTAATCTGTTGTTGGGTTATAGAAATTAACATGGTATCAGAGCTCTAAACTCTAAATACGAAGCCAAGATTTGTAACATAGATTTCAAGAAAAGAAAATAGTTCTTTCATCCTCAGTTCTTTTTGTGGCTATGGCAACCAGCATTCGATACGAGGACATGATCGAGGGTTGTCTAACTTCTTACAGTGGAAGGTTCAGATTACATCTGTTCTCAAGGATAATAGGCTATGGATCTATGCTAGCACAGAAGTGACTCCACCAAAAAATGATCCAATTGCCTTAGATTCACATGAAGCTAAAGAGGCCAATGCTCAGAGGATTATCCTGGATGGAGTAAGAGATCATTTAATTCCTCATTTATCAGGGAAAGACACTGCCAAGGAGATGTGAGATTCGCTCACAAAATTTTATTAGAGTGACTATCAGAGTTGTAAGATGATGCTCATGGACGAATTGCATAATACCAAGATGTCCAAAGACAAGAGTGTGACCTCTTACTTGTCCAAGTTGACACAGGTCAAGGATGAGCTTGCTGTTGTTGGAGAGACGATTATAGAAGATGAGTTGGTGCATATAGCCTTGAATGGTTTTTCAAAGCACATTGAGATCAAGTATCACTTCATCAGAGATTGTGTGGAGAAGGGGATAATGAAGCTCAATTACATTCCTATAGATAAACAAATTGCAGATATCCTGATGAAGGCCTTGATAAAGAGCAAGTTTGAATTCTTCAGGGACAAGTTGGGTGTGGTGCAGAACATCTTTCTCGTTAAGAGGGAGTGTTGATTTTTGTAGCTCAAAAGGTGGAATGTAGAATTGTTTCAAAGCAACTCAAGATTAGATATGCTTTAAAACAATTCGAGTTGGATTTTCAGCAACAATAGTTTCTAAAATGTTTCTTAATTTGTAAGGATGAGATAAATTCTCGTGTGATTTTATGTGTAAAAATAGAAAAGCCAAAGAAAACAAGAAAAACTTCTTTTTCTTGCATGCTAAGGAAAGCTTCTTTTTCTTGCATGCTAAGGAAAGCTTCTTTTTCTTGCACGCTAAGTAAAGTAGCTAGGCTCTCTATAAAAGTAAGATTGTTGTAGCAAACTCATACATTGTATTTTTGGAAAAGAGAAGTTTGCTATTAGGCTAAATAGAAGATCCAACATTTGTAAGTTTTTTCCAGCATTGGGATTTTCTTGGGTATATCTGTGTTATTGTCTTTTTGTATTAGCTTATTGTTATTTTTGCTTTTGCTGTTATTAGTTGTTAATTAACCCACTTGCATTAATTGTTATAAATCAGATTTATATCTATGAATTTATTTGGAATTAATCTGTTGCTGGGTTATAGAAATTAACAAAACTCATATTTGAGGCAGCTCATGTTGGAAGCCAAGAAAAAATAAACTCTAGAACAAAAGTGTTGTGATACATGCAACTTGGCTATATGCTTGTGCCATGGCTGTAATAAATCCTTTTAACCTTCTTATGCCTCAACGTCTTAAAAACCAAAAAAATTATGCTCCAATCTGAAAACTTTAGTAGGTTGTGTATACATGGTGAAGAGGAGGCAAATGCAAACAAATAACCAGATTCTGCAAAACCAATAGCCATGTCGAACAAGGCATATAGAATCTGTTGTAAATTCAATCAAAAATATGTTGGAGTGTTAATGTCATGGAATATTACCAAGCTTGGAGGTTGAGCTCATGTTTCCTAGTAGATCACAATAAGAGCAACAAAGTTGTTAGAAATAACAAACTATGTATGGAGCCAAAGAATAAAAAACATAGCTGAGTTGAATGTTAACCTAGCAATAATAATACACAGGTCATTGGGAGCAGGCCGTGCTGCACTTTGATAAAAGTTCACTCTGTAAAAAAAAGGTTGTGTATATCTTGGCTAACACAATGCAATTCAACATATCAAACCAGTGTAGATGGACTGAATAATGGCTGTAAGAGGTAGCTCTGATACCATGTCAGAAGGAAAAATTCTTCTCAATCATCTTGAATCTCTCTTGCACTCCATTACCACAGCTTCAATAATACATACATTACCCAACATAGATAAACAATAATTATGTGTAATAATTTGATTCTCATTATTTACTCATAGAATAATACAACCGACAAGTTTCTCTCTTTCCACATATTTAGGCTAAGTAATAGGAATGCCTATTAAATAGGCATAATAGTTTTTTTCGTATAACAAATAATTTGTTGTGTGAAATCAATTTTAATTATTATGGAATGTTTAAATGCATAAAATATATATGCAAATATTTGACACATAACAATTAATTAACCAACTCCCAATAAAACTTAACTCATGAGCAAGTGTGAATGCTCACTCCAATAAAAAGTGTGGAGAGATAAAGTTATATGTAAACTTTAGTAACCTAAATCAAGATTACTTAAAATAATTAATTATTCATAAATGATGTCATTTTTGAATGGATGTTTTAGTTATAATAAGGGTTTGGTGAATTATGAAGATTGAATCAATACAACTTATAGAACCAAATGGGGTACTTTTATAGACAAAACAATTCCATTTAGCTTAATCAATGTGGGTGCTCCTTTTCAACAAGATTTTTACATAGCATTAAAATATATGATGGATAAGTACATTTTGATTTACATAGATGATATAACCATCAATCTAAAGAATCGATAAGACCATGTGAAAGAGTTGAGAATGGTATTGAAAATATGTAGAGAACATGACATCTCTTTAGATATAAATAAGTACATATTTTGGGTTACCAAATATAATATTTTAGGGAATATTATTTATAAAAGAGTCATATCGATATATTCAGACATAGTAAAAGCAATACTGAATATTTCATTTTTTATTAGTAGAAAGGATTAAATGTCATTTTTTTATAAGATCAATGTTATGCGTAAACTCATTTTAGTTTTTCCTAATATAGTTTGACTACTTAGAAATATTTTGAGTAAGGATGTGAATATTAAGTGGTATTTTTAAGCAATGAAACTTTTGTAGAAATTAATAACTAAATTGTTAATACTCTAGTTTTGATAAGTCTAGATTATACCGAGACTTTTTATATTTATATATTCACCTTTGAGCACTCAAGTGTTTCCATTATGACTAAGAAAAAATAAGTTAAAGATGATAGAACAATGTCATTCATGAGTTATCCACTATTGATAAACAATATTTTACTTTGATTAAAGTTGTCATTAATTTTAGAAACTATTTTACGTAGAAAAATGTTTTCCATTGTACATTACCTTGTTGTAAAGGCAATGTTGATGATGAATGAGCTATGTGAATGGAAGGGTAAGTGGATGACAATTTTTCAAAATTTCAACCTATAAATCTATCCCATGAAAATTTTTAGAGGGAAACAATTGAGTTATATGATGGTCGAAGTGGATTCTTGAATTGCATGTTAGTAATATACTGTGCAGTTTATCATTAATGATGAGTGGTACCATGATATAGTTCATTACTTATTGAAAAAACAAGTTGTTAAACTAATCAAAATCTACATGAATAATATAATTTCACTTGAATAGTATTAATATCATGATCAAATCAATAACTTTGAAATTGGAAGAATCATGAATGTATTTAATAAAGAAGTTTAAATAAAGCTGAAGCAACTAAAGCACTCAAGAATTTTTATGAAATGTATAGAACTGTACATGGTTTTGGAAGTGGTATAACTCACCCAATCCTACAAGAAGATTATCAATGGCCCCATGTTTTCAAGGATGCTCAGTGACATGTAATAATTTTCCATACTTGTTAAAACCCAACTAGTTAAAATTTAGAAATTGTAATTTTATTAAAGACCAATACTAACTAACTATTGTTATCTTAATTAATTCTCATTTTCCTATGTACCAAAAATGTAATATTATAAATTATATTACTTAACTCATAAAAAAATATTGTTATAATGTTGATGGAAATAAAAGACAGTAGCATAACCCCTGGAAAACATCATTGTTATCCATAAATATACATTTACTACTTAATCACTTGTAGGGTTATCAGAAGTGTATCAACCCATAAGATTACATAGTGGTACACGTATACAATAATAAAGATACAAAAACACTATATAAAGTTAGCACAACAATAATATTTCATCCATATTCATTAATTACAACCATTGTTAAGATACAATATAATAAAAAATGATTGAGCATGCATAAAAATGTCAACTTCTATGTGTAGTAGTTAAATACAATAATGTTAGGTACAATGGTACAAAATTACAAAAATGATTTTATGAAACATCCCATTAAATCAAAATAATATTGATGAGTATGTATCATAATAGGTTTGGATTCAATTATGGAGAGGGAGAGCATCATATTGGTGGTTTACCTCCAACTACAAACCATTGATATCCCTCACACCTCCCCACTAGGAGTGGACCTACCCTTCATGAAGGGGTAAAATAATAGGATGCAAGTGTCTAGAACCATCCAATAGTCTCATTTTAAAATACAATTGTGATTACATGCAACTATAGATACAGATCCTATGTATGCTTCTATCTAATATGAATTCAAGCAAACATGCAAACTTGAATATATTGTGGACTAATAATATATATAACTATAACATTACTTTTGCCAAGTAATTTTTATAGTATAATACTATAAAAATTATAGTATAATACACATTAACAATACTCTCTACTATACATATTTATCTTCTTCATTTTTACTATCTAATGAAGAGTGATCACAATTAATATCCTTGTCTATCCCTTAGCATCCCATAATAAATAGATAAAATGATGAATATTTATAATTATTAAATATGAGGGAATCTCACAAAAACCCTAATGTATATCACATAATTGAAACTAGTATAGTTTCAACTACATCATTCAACCATAATTTTGACACCCACTAATTTATAAAGATAATACATTAAAATCTATGTGTTTGTCTCCATTCAAGTATACCTTAAACACATAAAAATTCAAACTAATTCCTAGCTTTATATTATAAACATACACTACATTTTCATTCCAAGACAAACTCAGTTTTAAGGTAACTCTATGTTTTCCAAAAATATGGAAATTATATGCATAAATTATATATACCAATATATAAATGCCTTTAATAAGTATTTCAAGCCCTTTATAGACTCACGCTATTACTAATGTACTAGAGGCAATATGCAATCAACCATAGTTTAATAGCTATAAATATACTTATTTGAATTAGATTTCATTTTAAATCCATTTTGATTAACTAATTCATAGATTATAAGGATTCTTATTTAAATAAGGATTATAACCTTTCATAGGAATCTTGTATTTTTTACTCAATATATAAAAAAAGGACTCAAAATTTTCCAACTTCACTCATTATGATCCTACGAGTCAAATTAGCCTCTAACTCACTAGTTCATAAATATTTACAAATATTATAACCTAATTCCTAATATATTTCTTATTAATTAATTGATAATACAAAAAAAATTACTTCATTATTTATTCTAGTTCATTAACCTTGATTTTAACTAAGTACTAGATATATTCACCAACCAAATGATGTAATATAATATAATGACTTAAATTAAGGTATCTAAGATAGCCACAACATTTCAACAATTATAGCTGAGTAATAAATTTTAATATCAAAACATATAATCTTATATTCATAAAATGCTACAACAGCGTCTTCTCGGTTGGATTAAGACTTCATCTATGACTAGAAAGCAAAGTTTATTTAACTAGTATTAAGCATTTATCATACTATTTGACCCAAAATCTGTTACAGTAGTGCCAAACAACTTGATAAGCTATATAATATATTTAATTATCCATCTAGATATTTCTAAAGTATATTTTTTCACATTCTATAATATGACTACTTGTTACAAGTAATAAATAATTATAGCTCATATAACTCCACATGAGCCTAATGTAAACATTTATAAAATAGATGATTATAATAAAAGCTACAATTTGAATACTTCAAGATGAACCCCATACATATATAAAATAGTTAGTTATAGTTTTGAATACCATGAAATGCAAAAAAAAAATTACACAAAAAAATTCAATATAAGATTATATTTAAATACAAAAATAGCTAATTGTTCTTCCTATATGCACACCCATGTTAGCTTGCAGGTGAGAAATCACACACACACACACACACACACACACACACACACACACACACACACACACACACACACACACACACACACACACACATTATCATGGAAAAAACCTAGTCATCATCCACCATGTCCAAGCAATGAGCAAAATTCAAAAATAGAAAGGTTTCCAAGAAAGGTAAGTTTTGTGGGCTTTTCTAAATTGTGGGAATAAGTTGAGTAAAATACATATCTTAATAAAAAAACACACTTCCCTAATATTATATCATAACCTTGATTTTATAAGATATGAAACCCATCACAAAACCCTTCCATTTTAAAAAATATTCCCTTAATTTACTCATAGAAACTACTTACTTGCATAATGTAGATATTGTCAGATTTAAAATGTCATTTCCAACCACTCCTCCAACTCATTATTTCCTTATTTTTATGTTTATATCTCCTCATTTCATTATATTATCCTCTTTCCCCATTTGTTTCCTTCTAATCTTCATGTTTTATTTTTTTCCTCCATGACCACTAAATACCCAATATGCACATGCATCACTCTTCCTTTAAATTTTCACCAAAAAACTATCAAATAAATTCTTCTAAGTATTAAACAAAAAACCCAAAATATACTTCTTAAATCATATCTAGTTTCTTCAATTATTATCACATGTAGATTCTAGCATTTCCCTAAAAATTGGCTTGAAATACCAACATTGAACTCTTCATTTAGGGTTTTGACCTAAAATGACATCGTACAACTCTAACTGAGTTATGTTGAATTCAAAAATATCAATGGAAACCAAATCATTTTATTTAATTTAGTCAAATTTATTATCCACATCCCTAACAAGGGTTAAATGGAGTTAAATAATATTTTCCATTAGAAAGTGGCTTTGCCAACATTTACCTCATTTTTCCACCAACTCGTCATTTACCCAAAGTTCATGGATCCATTTAAAAAAATATGCATTAACCCATACTTTAACTTATAATTTAAGATTTTATAACCTCTATGAATTTTTTAAGAACATAAAGTGTAAAATTTACAATACTTAAACAAACAATTGTTGGAAGACCACTTAAGTGGTAACTATACTATAAATATTATTGGCAAGCATGTTTTTAACTTTAAAATTTTTATTTCACATAGTTCATAATGGAAATCAATAAGAATAAACTTGGTCCATGCCATGCATTAAAAATTCTCTTAAGCCAATCCTTTCTGTATTCAATCAAATATATGAGCTCATAGACTGACACTAAAATGTACGGATAAAAATGAGTAGAAAAGTTGCATGCATAGAAAGTCATCTCTCGACAAGATAGTAAAATATCCATATGTATTGAAATATATAAATTAAACTTAGCCTCAAAATAATTAAACCAATACTAATAAAAGGTATGAAGTCAAATACTCTCATTACAAAAATAAGATGAAACCATAAACAATCAAATAAATAACCTAGTATGTTTGTGTGATGGCATTTATCAGTATGTTTTATGCACTTCCATCATTTACAATTTCCTGCCCTCTCCCCTATGTTTTTCTCCCTCTTTTTAAATCTATGAGGGTGAAGGATGTCTTGCATCTACTTTATATAATCAAATTAGTTAATCCACTTAAATTATTATAACTGTAAAATCAATATCAATAAATGATAATAATACCATTGTATCTATCATGCTAAGATGGATAAATATAAATTATTATTTAATACATTTTTTGATAAATAGAGGTACTAAAAAAAATTCAAAATATATAATGTATTAGTCTAAGTAAAAAAATACCTTAGAATATGTCCATCTATTACACATAAACTAAAATCCCAACTAATCATTAGTAAAAATTAGATGTTGTTTATTATGGATTGGATAGGATGTAATAATAATTTCCAAGTCAAAACACATATAAAGTGAAAACTTAATATGTTGTTTCAGTCAGTTGTTGAGGATTATCCTTTTGAAAATGGGGGATGGATATTATGTGAGCTGTCAATGCTAATTTTTCACTAAACATAAGTTCATCTTAACAAAAACTGAATATTATAGTAGTTGGACTAAAACACGTGTTCAATAATTACAAAATCAAATTTTTTATCAGATTCCTTGAGGAGCACATCATCAATTGGTATGGAATGTTATTGATTCTGGTATATGACAATGGCCTTGATCTTTTCTCATTACAATGTAATGAATTGACATATGACAATAAAGTAATTCTCAAGTTCTCTTCTAATTATTATCCACATGGTAATGGTGTTGTTGAATTAAAAAATTAGAATTTAATATATGTGAATTCTTAGTAGGAATCCTTTGGATTGGTATAAAATTTTAAAATATGAACTTATATCTGATAAAATTAGGAATAAGTCATCCATAGGTACATCCCCATACCTTTTGGTGTATGGTCAAGATCTAAATCTTCCCATACAATTGAATATCCCTACCTTGAAATTCATGATATATTTCCTTGAAATCGATGATAATATTGAGGCTCAACTACTGAACTTGATACATTTATAATAAAAAATAGATCCAACCTTGTTATACTTTAGCAAGCACCAATGAGTCATCATGTGATGGTTTGATAAGAGAGTCAAGGTAAAATCCTTTATAATTATTTATTTGGTCCTTATATGGGATAAGGCTCATGATAAAAAGGGATAACATGGTAGATTTAGTTCCCTATGCTTTAGTCCATTCCAAATATTTGAAATCTTAGGAGAGAAGTTGTTCAAGATTAAGAGTCTCACTGGCAAAGAAGCCCCATTTCATATGAAATTATAATTCTTCAAGCTCTCTTTCCAAGAATGATCTATCCTGGTGAGGCATTGTACATATCTTCCTTTTGTTTCATATTTTTACTATTAGTTTAGCTTGTTGTTTTATTACTTTTTCCATTGGTCCATCATTGACCTTTGCTTCTTTTGATCTAGGATCTTCTTGAATCATATGATACCTTTTGATTGTAAAAGGGGAGGGGAGTTTATTGGTAAGTAATGACAATAGTGTTTTATTGTTTAAGCACTCTGTATATTTTGTGATACAATATTTTGGTTAAGAGTTTAGTTTCAGAGGTTTTGGATTATTTCATGTGTTGTGATTTCATTCATGTTTTGGTGAGTTTGGGTAAATTGTTTGACTTTTGAAGATATTCTCTTGAAACCTCACACGAAAACACACTTTAAATATTTATGGGTTTGATTGGATGAAAATGTTAGAATGAGGATAGTAAATGAAATATATAGAATTATACCTCTTATATCACCATGGTGGTCCCCAAACCAGAATTGAGATGCTTAAATTTTTTTTATTAAAATGATTAATTTCTAGGTGATGCAGGTTATCTCTATTGAGGCTATGGATGCCCATATGGTCGTAAATCAAGGCCTCAAGTTGGATTAGATATATCTCTATCGAGGCTATAGATGCTTAGCTAGTAGGAGATAAATTTCTAGGTTATCATTTCAAGGTATAATTAAACAAGAGATTGATGAGATGGACTATAGTAATTAGTTTATGTGAACTCCATGAAAGGAAAAAAATGCATTTCCACACACTTGGGTCAATTTGAATATATGATTTTATATTTTATCCATTCCCTTCTTATCATTTTATGAAATTATCCATCTTCCATGTACTATTTTTAATAGATATTTTGAGGTTGTTGACACGTTTATTTTGTTTTAAAATATTCATGAGTATTTTCTAATAGTGTTGCCATTTTTCTATTTATTTCATAGCATGCCTTATTTTTTAGAACTCATGGTACCTATTTTTATATTTTATAATTGAATCTTTGTTTTGATTTCAGTCAAGTTGGTTTTCCCAAGCTTGGTTTTTATTTTACATATATCATTTTTATGAAAAAACGGGCCTTGAAATCCTCCCCATTGTGTATACCAAGTCTAAGTGATAAATTTGCATATATAACACTTTTCCAAAAAATGCATTTTACAGGGTTTTCTATCTATCTTTGCTAACGAGGTATATTTATAAGATTAGAATTTTGGGGAAGCTTCAATAAAATTTAAGTAAAATCTAGGATATTTTTCTAGGTTAGGTCTTGGGTTCCTCATGGTCCCCTTCCCTTAAGTAGTTTTAGTTTAAATCTTGACTAGGTCAAAGGGGCATCATGCCCCTCTTCATTATGTTATTCAGGCTCAAAGGCCTAATAGAGTATATAGGGGATAAAAACCCTTATTTAATTATAATTGGGATTAAAATACATACTAGTAATTGGGTCATCCTACCCTCCCTACCCCTCCTTTATTATCCATGTATGTTGGCCCGATTATGTAAGTGGAGACCTATCAGTCCTAAGCCTTTGGTCATCAAGTTAAAAATCTTGATGGGGTCTATGGTGGCCTTCAATGAATTTCCCATTTATAATAATTTTTTAAATATTTATTAGGTAGATGGACCTATTTCAATCTACTCTACAATGAAAACATGACTTTGAAGTCCAACAAAACCTAAGAAGCTTGATTGGGTCTATGGAGGATCTATCTAGAAACATAAACTAAGGAATTGGTTTTTTGCCTATATATTTTAAATCATTGCTTTGTTTTATGTTTCATTTATAGAATTGGAAATATGGCTCCATCCCAAAAATAATGAAGTAAGTTTTGAATGGGAGACATGTAGAGTTAGGAATCTATCAATGATCTAATCAATCACTTTGCACCTTTTGTGCACTATGCATTTAAGAAAGTTTTAAGTATTTTTCCCATTTCTATGTGAATAATGTCTTATATTTTAATTTTATAGGAATATTAAGGGAAATAAAAGTTCAAAAGTCAAGGGGTTATCTCAACAACCAACATGTACAAAATTAGACAATCATTAATTATTTTTGACATTTGATCAGTGGAAAAGTGTTTTATTTCTTGGAGCTTGCCCATGGTGGGTGGATCACATATAATATTTAAAACCAAATTTTTGAGGGAGTATTTGTATACTTCCTTGAACTATAATTATATATAATACTAACCAAGATACTTAGGAATGGATGGTTGATTTCATATAGGAGGATAAAATAAAGGACCAGACATTTTTTAGACAATTTCATATTTTTCTAGTTAGTTTCTCTTGTGATAAATGTTATTATGAAACATTTTTATGTATTTAAATTGAGAATAGTTGATCCCAAACACCCAATCATTGTTTTACATTTAATATTTTATCAATAAAAAGGCTATGTAGACTTTTGATCATCACCTATGCATGTAAATGGTGGTTATATTCTTCTTTTTCAAAGTTGAGTTACCCTTAGACTGTTACATCATATTTGTTATGGCTACATGTTTAATGACCAGGCAGAAGATTTGTTTCATGGGTTTCATCTCACCCAACAAATCAGATTTATGTTCATCATAAAATAGGCTCACTTATTTCCTATTTATCCTTATCCTTTTTTTATGAATATGTTAGAATGGGTTTAGAATAGATATGAGATTTCCATGTGTTTTAAAGTTATATCTTTATTTCAAAAAATTATTCATTATTTTTTATGAAATTTTATTTACATATGCAATGCAATGTTGATGAATTAGTTATAATTTCTTATTGGATTTTAACCCACTAATTTTCTAGGTAATTTTATTCATTCTTGGTTTCCTTAGTTGTGTACTTAAACCCCATATAAAAAATCAACTGAATTGCAATATCTCTCATTTTTTTAGCTTATTTATATACAAGCATGCCCCTTGAAATGAAATAGTTTCACATTATCAGGGTAGTTTATTTAGCAAGCCAACACTTAGAAATATAGACTATGAGGGAGATTTCATCTCCTTTTAGGAGAGGCTAGATGGATCCTATCCCACCTAATTTAGTATGTCAAATGACCCATAAACATAATATATAGTGAATATTACCCCTATAAAATTTTTAACTTTAGCCATATATTCTAGCACAAGCTTTTACATGGACCCACCATAGCAAAGTAATGCATCAAATATTAGTGCCTCTATATTAATTAGAAAAGGAAGATATGGGTATTAGGTGTCTCTTAGTAAAATCAAATGGCAAAATATATAAACATTCAATTTCATAGACACAAAAAACACCAATTAGTTACCACAACCACAAGTATCTAATTCATATCCAAGAGCCCTTGTCCTCCTGATAGGCTATGTGAGTCATACATAGAGAGATGGGTGTGGCTCCCCATATTTATATAGCATGATTAAGTGATGATGATTCTCCTAAGTCACTAAAATGAATTATCCATTCAAATTTAAATGGATTTCACCAACTACATCAATTCCAACATAATGGTGTATGCCACTAGATTACCAATGCAAGGGAAGTCACTTATGCCATATAAAACCAAGAGTCCTCCAATCTAATTTTATATTAAATATGCAAATGCATACATATCAATAGTAATATAAATCAATCAAGTTACTAATTTACTTATGAAATTTTTGATAGAATGTATCATGAAAAGGTAGTGAAAGACTACCAAAAGTGATATACAAGTGATAACATGAGTAATTGGCATCATGCATTACATAATCAAACTTAGAGAATACTTAAATTGGCCTGCGATACTTGTCATATAGCTCATCATAAATATAGATAAATTCATTTTGAGAGGATCACAATATTTTTGATACTAATTTTGGACCTACTTCTCTACTTCACACAATATAAGTCATAAAAATGAAAAATCACACCAACCATTATATACTAGTTATCGAATGACTTTATCGATCTTGTATGGATATGTTATGGAGAACACTATATATATCTAGGAATATTCAACTAGATATGGACTTAGATTTAGTGCCTAATCACCTCACACCCTTGAGTGCCTAGGGATATACTTAAGCATCTAGGGCTACTCACTATGATGACTAAAATGCATAATGGGGTATAAATTCAAATCTAAAAACTCACAAAACTACTAGTTAATTCACCTACCATTTTTTATTGATCTTATTACATCCAAGATGGAAGTTTCAAGGCATAAGGCCTTGAATTTAAGATTAAAACAACCATTATTATATATTTCTATAGGATAAGATCGACAAATACCACAAGAAAAATAAAATACATAGCATCAACCACAAGCACAAGAAACATATCATACTCAAGGAGGAGCATAAGTTAAACTAGTCCCATTGAATTGAAAGGAACCTGATCATATACCTTCACCGGTAGTCAAGAGGAATCATAGCACCACTTTGTGTCTTAGTGATAATAAGATGTCAATCATCATATCTAAATACAACCTAAAACCTTTAGGGCTCACATGAAAAGAGGTTTACATTTCAATGATAGAGGATATCATAAATAATATCTAGAATGTAGAGGAAGATAAGAATTTTTATTTTATAAGTCAGTTCACACCTATCAACTATAATACAATATTCCAATTGTACTTTTGGTGCACATACCCATGTTAGAGTAGGTAATTTACCTACCTTTGCTCATGTTTACTAGGTGCACTATTTAACACTATTTATTTTTTCTATTATGGATTTATCCCACATTGGTTAGGATGTTTTGCTTCTTGATCTTCCTTGCATATATATTCAAGGCTCTCTCATTGTATTAACAAGCTCTGAAGAAAGATCTTATGAAAAGCTCTTAGGAAAAGCTCTTAAGTAAATCCATAATCCAAGCTTATAAAAAAATTAATATGGATATATATGATATTTCTCTTTGTTTTTAGGTATTTTCTTGTTATGTTATATTTTTTTGTTATAACATGTGATCTTCGTGTCTTGGAATGATCTAGTCATCATTCCTTTCATCGTATCAAAGTAGGATGTATTACAAGCATCCATTTAGAGTTTTCAGCAAGGTCTTATGATCATTATATAAATTTTATTATTTCCATATATCTTATGCTTGCCATATATCTTCTTGCCATATTAAGTATGATCTTCTCTTGCATCCTCTTTAAGTGGTCTTGAGAATCAAAAGGGTTTGCAAGAAATTCTAGTTTATGGAAAGGTCTATTATTTATGTGTTTTTTTGTTGTAATCATATTTTTGGAGATTAATGAAGTAAATATGAGTTCTCCATTGCATCTTAAGTGTCTTATATATATATATATATATATATATATATATATATATATATATATATATATATATATATATATATATATCATTTACAAGTGTAGATTTACATTTTTTTCATCAAAAATATCTTTTCTTCTGCAAATATCTCTCTAACTATATCAAATCATGCCAAATGTTTTTTGGGTTTTCTATACGTCATTTTTATCTTTCCAAATAATTTTTAATTTTTATATCTCATTTGTAAATACAAAATTTAGAAAATTTTTACTAATGGCTACTGGAAATAAAAATAATATAGGAGATGGTTGCTCAAGATTTTTTTTTTTCAATAAAAACAATATATTATCGACAGATTATTTTTCAATTTTAATGGCTTGAGGATGTCTATGGTTTAATTTAAATTCCAATTATTGGAGAGAAGGCTATGTTCCTTCCTATTTTAATCACATTATTTTGATTTGTGGTGCCATGTTTACTTATTTAACCCATTTTAATGACGATAAATTTTTAAAAGTTATAACTTTTAAACTGTGAATCAAAATTGAGTTTTATTTTTTTTTAAAGAGTATTTTATTTATTCTCCATTCATTTGGGTCATTTATATTTTAAAATTCACTAAATTATAAAGTACCAAATTTTTCTTGGGGGGCTTACACATTTTTGGGGATTTATTTTTTCTTTGTTGAAAGAATTTTTATTTTTTTCTGGGGGGGTCATTATTTATTCTTCTTGAATTATTAATTGTATTTTGATAATGGATCCACTCATCACCTCAAATTACAACATTTGAAAACTTGAAATGTGAATACACATGCAACAAAAATCTTATGGAGAATGGTGCTTGGCAACATTCCCCACTTTTTAGATGAGAAATTTATTACTTGGATTTATTCCATGGAAGATGAGGCTCTTTGGTTGATTTGCCTCTGTGTTTTAAATATTTTAAAGTGCTATGTCACATGTACCATGTCACCAAAAGAACCTTGGGATGTTATTATAACCTTATTTGAGAAGTATATTGAGTTTTTGGGGTCTTTTGCACCCTATTTTACTCCACATCCTTTTGTTCCACTTCCCTCTCCTCCTATTAGTGAGGAATTATATTTTGATGATGACAATGATGTTGTTCCATATTTGAGTCTTGATAGTCACATGGGAGAGGCACTATTGACACTTCCTTCTTCTCTTCCCGTCAACACGATTTTCTCTTCTGATGATGTACTCTCTCTTCTTACTATAGTTTCTTGTGATGACACCTTCTTGATAGACATTGCTCTTATTTTTATTGAGCCACCTCTATGGAATGAGTTTATACTAGACTTGGGATGTCTATTTTCAGATTCTACCTTTCTTGTTATGCAAGATGTTGAGCCACCATAGATTATCACTTTGAAGGATTCTATAGGTTCTAATCAGAATAAACTTGTTGAACATTATGCTCAATTTCCCATGGAAATTATTTCAGTGACTATTCTATCTATTTATTATGATTATTTTATTTGTATGGCATCACATCCATTACTTATGCTTGATCTTACAAGACCTATGTTACACTTCAGATTTGGATGTGATTCAGAGATATTTTTATTGTTTCATCCATCTTTTGTTGTGGAATGGGTAGAGTTATAGCACACCATTTTTGTTCTTCATTTGGAAAAAGGAAGAAACATTGTTCAATGTGAATGGAGATTATACAGTATTGTAGCCAAAGATATTGACATCAACACTTGTAATCTTTCAAGCCTAACTTGGATTGTAGATAACTTTAGTATTGAAAATAGTTGTTCTTAAGGAGATATTTCTTCCTATGGGTTTTCTCTTTCCACGTCATGGATATATTATACATGAGTACCTATCAATCCTTATTTTTTGGACTCATACTAGGATATGCCACTTTGTTTTTGGCTATTTTTAGTCCTTAATTTCACTTAAGGGGGGGTGTTATATTAGTTTATTTACCTATCATTCTTCATGTTTACTAGGTGCACTATTTATCACTATTTTGTTTTCCCATTATGGATTTATCCCATATTGGTTAGGATGTTTTGCTTCTTGATCTTCTTTACATATACACGCAAGGTTATCTCATTGTATTAATAAGATATAAATACATCTCTAAAGAAAGATATGAAGCAAGAATTTAAGCAAATCCATAAGCTAAGCTTATAGAAAAATTAATATGGAGATATATGATATTGTTCTTTATTTTTTTTCATTTTCCTTTCATGTGATGTTTTGTTGTTATCACTTGTGATATTTATGGTTTGGAATTATCTATTCACTATTCCTTTCAACTCACACCTCGAGAATATATAATTTTAGATACAGTCACAAAAGAAGCATAACCCAAGTAAAGATTGGAGGCTATATTTTTGGAATGGGTATCTAGATCCACTACATAATCACAAGGACCCAACAGACAATAGGAAATTCCTTTAACTTTTTTGACATGGAAACCTTGCCCACTAGAAACTACAAAACTATCTCCAACTATTTCAAAATGAATAAGAACATTCATGTTAATAGACAAAACTAAATAATAATTAGCACTAGAACATAATAAATTTAATATGCACAAAACTAAGCCTTAGAATAAATTGTTAATCCCTCCTATAGTGCACCAAAAAGATACAGTACCAAGAAAACAAACTGCACCATCTCTATCACCTTCTCCATCACCTTCACCCTCATTATTTCCATATTCTCAAACATTAGTGTTTGTAACCCAAACTGGTGATCATTTTTTAATGGGTGCATAAAAACAATCATCTTTATCAAATCAATGACCAACACAATAACACCTAGACCAATCCAAGGCACAAGATGATACCTAATAATAAAAAGCATATGAAGTTGTGAATTCTGATACTACAGAAAATAATTTTAAGGTTGAAAAAGATAAGGATGGGAAGGATCAAGATAGAAATGAAAAGGAAGAGCATAATAAAATAGATCAAGAAGAATGAGATGTGTTAAGGTTGAAAAAGATAAGGATGGGAAGGATCAAGATAGAAATGAAAAAGAAGATCATAATAAAATGGATCAAGAAGAATGAGACGCATAGGAGGCAAATAAAAATGAAGTAGAGGTTGAGAAAGAAACCAAACAAGTTGAGGAAAATTAAAAGGAATACCTACGTAATTGGGAGGAAAATACCTAAGGTTAATATAACAACTAAGGAAGCTAAAGAGAAGAATAAGTAATACCTATTCAAGTAGGAAGAACTACAATGCAAAGTTACATAGGAGCAGGTAGTAAATGATGTCATACATAAACCTTCTAAGTAACGAGATAAGAAAGCTATGATATAATGGGTAAAGCAAGTTATTATATCAAATTTAATTACCCCTTTTTAAAACTTTAAATCATTTTTAATATCATATATGATGGTGTGAGTCATAAAACTTAAAACTGTTACCTAGGGCCAACTTGTTTGCATTCATTTAACAAATGTTTCTTTGTGTATGATTTAATTTGATTTGATGATATGTTGATTGATTTAAACATTAGTAACATTTTCAGATAATTGTGAAAAGTATGAGATATGATCAAATTGTCACAAAATAACATTTTCCACATTCATAAATTACAATAATGTTTTGTCATAAAATTCTAAATAACAAGTTGTGTGGTTTTAAATTGGACGTTTAGTTTCAATTAAGTCAGTGTCTTGTTCACAAATGGTTTATGTATAATATGGCCACCATATTTTGATATTTAAATTCATTGTGACCCAATTTAGTGATTTTTGATTTGAATGTCAATAGTACAAATAAGGCTTCATGATGATTATCATCTCTATAGGTTTTATGACAGCCATTACTATGAATTTAAGGGTGGTTTTGCATGGTTTAACTCACTTATAAATCCATAAAATTGGTAACATGGAAACAAGTGATGATGTTAAAATGATTGGTAATAATTTGTAACCTTAGTAATACTTTTCTCATTTAATTTTAATGGTTGTTACCTAATGTCTTGGTTGAGATTATCATGTATGCTAATATAATCATGATTAATTGGCATATCATTTACAATATGTTTGATTATATACCTAAGTACCTATTATAATCAAGGGTCATATTTGGCATAAGTATTTATAAATATCTAAATATGTGCATATATTTGAGTCATTTATATATAAATATTTCGTATTTAAGGTAGAGAATGAAAAAGAGATGTGACTATGTACATTATGAGTTTTGGAAATAAATGTTGTCCTTGATTTAATTTTGGTTATCGATGGCTAATGGGTTTCAAATATTGTAATATGTTTTTTATGATGCTATGTTTTTTAGAAATGGCTATAGATTTTATTTGATGATTATTTTGGTTAAATTACAACATACACTAATTAGGTGGACATGTTTCCATAACAACATTGATTAAGCACCTCAGAGGTTACTCCACCATAAAATGTTTGGTTTTCATTTTCAAGATTTGTTTAGTCAATCTTGTTTTGGAAGAAAAACTTTATCAATATCATTTTGAATGATGAAGTGAGGATATTTTGGCTATAATGCTCTTATTTTGTGCATTCATCTAGGTGGTATTATTTCAACAAATTGGTTAGTTGATTTTCATTAAGATATATGCTTTTCAATAGAAAATCATGGTGAAATCAATTATTCAACATGAGTTATTTCTTTGCATAGAACATTGTTTATTAATATATAATGTTATATGTGCCTGAAGCTTAGCAAGATAGATTAAATGTGAGATAACCTTTTTATTCATTAGAATAAGATTGATGTCATAGGTAGATTATTTGCATTCAAGCCTATGTTTTATAAACTATGAAAAAAATATTTTTATGTCAAATTTGCATGAAATGAAGTTATCAGTTTTGTAAGTAGTTAGTTTTTAGCATGCATGTTATTGTTTTCCTTTTTGTGTTTAAAAATGAATTGAAGGTTGTTATATTACCATGGGTATATTTGAAAATTGTGTTTGAAATACTTATAGTTGTGTGTGTTTTATGAATTACGTTCGAGGTCATTCATATCAAAAAAATATTTATTGGTATTCATCCATGCACATTGTGGTTAAATTATCACTTTGTAATCTTGATAAATATAATTTTTGAGCTTTGACATTGAAACTATTTTTGTTAGTCATAATATTTCCAAAGGTGGATGACCTAGTATGCATTATATTCATTAAATATTTGGTGGGTTGTTTATTGAATAAATTGGTTAGAGGCATGAGACATATGGTTATTTTATTATAAAATGGCTTGCATATAGTTTTAATTGGATGAAAAAGGTTTGTTTGAGATTATCATAGTGGTATTTTACTATCAATTATTTATATTCAACACAGTTAAAAATGTTCCCTTTTAGCATTTTCATTGGTTTTAGTGTGATCTAGAGTTTATGGAAGTTATCTCTTTGCATGAGGTATTTATAATTGTATTCATTAAGGGTGATTTATTTTTTATTGCATGCGTAATGATTGATTGATTATTGAGACTTGGGAATGGACTATTTATTTATACAGGTAAATTGTATTCTCTTAAAATGACTATTTTACTTCAAAATTATCTACAGTAGGTTGTAAATGATGGCATAAATGATTATGAAGATACTATGTGTTGATGAGTTTTGTGGAATTAAGTTGTTCATTTGTTGATATTTCTTATTGTATTATTTGAATCTATCAACATTAATGTTGATGGTTCAAACAATTGAATAAGTCTTCTATAGACTTTTATTTCTAATCAAAGTTGTTTTTTTCATTTTGAACTGAGAATATTTGTCCATTTTGAATTGTTCTAAAGGATGTTTTGACATTGAATAAGAACATATTTATTAGTTTGAATGATCAATATATTGATTGGTTATTGGATGATATGAAATAATGTTTTATTTTAGATCATTTTATGGTAATTTATTTTCATTAAAAAGTATCAAAGAGTTCTTATTCTAGTTCTTCAATTTTAAGAAGCATTTGAAAATGGACATTAGATTCTCTGGATTATGGAAATAATATATGGGGAAGAAACATTTAAAAGTGAATTGGTAATAATCCTTTGTAAATAACTCATCATGAAAGTCCTTTTACTGGCCATAGGGCTAACAATACCTTTTCTAGGCCATTTCAGTGAGGAACCAGTGTATCCATTCACATTGATGTCAATGATCCAAAATTTTTCAATTTATTATAAAATATCTCACCTTATTCCATTAATATGTGTGGTAATGTATTACATAGAGGTCCAAGGTGAGACAATTTGATATCCCATCCTTTTGGATGAGGTACTCTAAGTGAATCTTCTCAATGTATGCACATAACCCCTGATTTAGTACCTGATAATAACCTTGTATTTAACCATGCTAAATTATTTCTTAAGTTTAATATTAACCTTTCTAATCCAAATATCACTCTTTCACTTATTCCTATACCTCCTTCACTTTTTCATGACAAACCTACATCTTCAAGTATAAAATGTGTTATTAGTCTTATGACCCAACTTATGGAGACCCAAGTGCTCAAAAATTTCAAGATTGAGATTGATAATGGTGGTCATGGTAAATTTTTTATTGAATTACCTACTGCACTATTTTAGTACACTAAGTACCAAATATATAAGGTATCTCATTTAATCAATCTAGTTTATAGGAGTGATTTTGATGCATAATAGTTGTTCTATGGTGACTTTATTCTATTTTTGGCTTAGTTGTTTGTAGTACTTTGAGAGACTAGTTTGATGAAATTTATTAATAATTTTAGTTCTAAAATCATTCATAGTGGATTTTGGTACTCTTAAAAAGTTACAGTTTTGAAATGTTTCTCATTTTAATATCATAGTAGTTGTTCATATACTACTCTCATGATTTTGATGATCATGCTCAATTGGCAGTGATAGTTCAGTTTGTTCATGTATTAATTTTTGATTGAATGTTTACTTATTTGAATTTTGAGCATGTGACATTTACTTCAGAAATGTTATGTTATTTATGGATTGTAATGTTATGTTTGGTTTAGATCACTAAACATAAGCATTCATTATTCACTTAATTTATATCAATGTAAATTATTGGTTAAATGATGTTTTACATGTTAACCCCCGCCCCTACCCCTACCCCCACACTTGATAGAGAATTTTAAGTTTGTATTAAATCATGTGAAGTTTATATTAAATTTATAAAATATAAAGTTAAATTTATATATTTTATAACATATCAAGTAATTAGTAATTAACTAATTAACTTTTTAAAGTCAATTAACTTTATAATCATAACTAACTAAAGTTAGTTATAACTTCAAAACATAACCACCCTCAATGAAGATTATTTATAAGAAGATTGAAGTCACATACCAAAGGGGTGAAAACACGTAGGTGAGATATTAAATTTTGAATCTTCCATATAGTTACTTTTCTATGTAATCATCTCTAAGATTGAACAATCACTTGAAGATAGATGAAACAATATCTTATTTGATGGTGAATTGAAATCTTTGAATAACATATATATATTCAGGTTTTAGGTTTCTTAGTTAATTTATATGTAATTGATTATATAATTTATTATCAATTATTTGTCCTTGATGATTACAAATATGCAGTCATCTGTGTAAACTTTTATGTACTTTTCTTGAATAATGAAGAAAACATTACATTTCATGATAGATTATTCATCTATCAATTATATAGTGATCTTTTATCAACAAAATGGTTTATAATCAACTTATTTTTAAAAATTCTCAATAAAGTAAACTTTATACTCCAATGTCAATTCTTTTTCAAAGTATCGCACTCTTTGTTTTACTTATTTGTTTTAATTTACTTCATTTTCTTAGTTTCTTGAGTTTATTTTTGATTTAGATTAATTACTTATAATTTTCCTATTTTGTTTTGGCATCTTTTCATACTAGTTTTATTCTTTATTTAACTCATTTTTTTTTATTTTCATTATTGTTAGTTCATTTATATTTATTGGTATTATTTTTTTTCCTAATATTATCTTCATTTATAGCTATTAGTTGTTGATCTTAGATAGTAAGGATAGTTTATGTTTTATTTTATTTTCACTTTATTTTTTTATTTACACATTTTAGTTTTTATCCTTCAATTATATTATAAGTAATTGTTTACATTTATTACTTTGTATTTATTTTGAGTTATTTTCATGGTTAATCAATTATTTTATTCTTCATATTTATGTTAGTATTTCAAATAGTTTGTTGTCTTTGGTTTGTTTCTTGGTTATTTAGTTAATTTTTTCTTTCATCTATTTATGTTTCTTTGTCTTGTTTTAATTATATAATGAGATATTGGTAGTGAATCAGTAGATAATAATGTTTATTCAATTCCAAAACTCATTCCATTAAACATACATTCACATAAGATCAAATAGTGCATAGAGAAATAACCAAATAAGCACAACACAAGAGAACACAAGATATTTATGCAAAAAACCCTCTTTGGGGATAAAACCCATTAAACTAAGCACATGATATACTATCATATAATTAAAATATTTAATTTATACCAACACCAAGTAATCGAGGAACACCTACCCCTTAATTTAGTCAAGAAAACACTTGACCTTTAGCTAACACCAACTAGAAAGGAAGCTACAACCCCCTAGATGATTAAAAAACCAGTGAAATCACATCCAAAATGATCTCAAAATATTATCAAATTATTGACACACCTTATTATGGAATTCTCTTTCTTTCACTCTGCATCCTTTAATCTCTCTCAATCACTAGGGCTCACTCGCTCAATATGCCTCTTCTAGGATCATTAGGTCTAATGACCTACGTGTTCACCTACATCACCTTGATCAGATAATAATAACTAACATTATTAACTCTTTTATCCTCATTTATTACCTTATCCTTATATTTCAATTATTTTCTCCTTCGCTTTAGTCTACACTTCTCCAACAACTCCAAATAGGCCTATTAGGCCTTGCCTTTATACCTTACTCTTCATCTAACCCATATTGGTTGGATAAGATACTTATCACACTTATTTTACACTAATATTAGTCCACACACAAGTTAAATGGGTGATAAAATCCACTCCATAGGTTTTCCATTATCCTTAAGACCCAAATGCTCCATTAGGCCTTGTTAAGACCTAAAGCAAATAGCCCTTCACACTGACACATTACACTTGTGACCACTTGGACCACCTTAAGCCTTTAAAAATTTATTAAAAACATAAAAAATTCCTCAAATATACTCTTGATCATTACCACATATTTCCATACCACATGTAATTCCAACTCACCACTTGAATGTAGCCATTTTAGCCTACTCGCCTTTAGGCCTAAAAACATAGAAAAGTCTCTCATATAGAACTAAAGAATATAAACACTTTTATCAAAATAACACTAAAAAAATTGAATTAATACATCATAAATGACCTTATAAACACCACCATACTCATTTTTTTCTTTAAATCTTCCAATAACCCTTCCAACTCACTTTTACAAAGTGATCACTTAGAAATTGTCTGTACCACAAAAACATAGTCATGAACAAGTTCATGTTTAATAATTTGAAATAAAAATACATGAATTAAAATACATGTTAATATATCCTATTATGATTATATATAATCATCTAATTTATATTTCTCTTGTTCTAGCAACATTCATTGGTCTTACAACCAATCTCTCAGGTCTCTATCTCATAGTTTGCCAAACCAATTTAGCTTTCTCATCTCACCACCTTAACCTATATTTATAGATTAAAAAAATATTTAATAGATAAATTATGTTTATAAAAACATTAATATGTCCATTTTATGCATCACCTCTTGTTATGGGACATCAAACACTTCACTCTCCTTAGCATGCCTATAGCAATCATCTTGACTCAAAACACAGACATGTCGAACATGACTTATCACACTTTGGGAAACAATTAAAAGATATTATAATTAATTATTAAGTTCATAAAACCTTATTATATAATCATAAAACACAAAATTTATATGCTTTAATGGCAAATTTTCTCCTATAGATTATTCTCACTATCTTGGGTTTTATTGTCTTGTCTTACACAAACAAGTCACTTTGTGAGCACCTTATAGCTTGAGTATATCCATAAAAAACACACAAAAATCAAGGTAATAGTACTAATATGTTTTAATAAATAAATAAAACCATTGGATTCATTCCTACTCAACTACACATTATCCCTAAACTCTTTCTCACTTTGACTAGCTTATTTCACTATTTTCACTATCTGTAGATTTAGTGATAGGATAATGTGATTTAAATAAATGATTGAAATAAAATATGATAATTTAAAAAGTAAATAATGGGCCTCAATAAAAATTATTTTACTTAAATCTCCATCAACTTACATGTGTTGACCTGGTTAACTCTTCTTGTAGCATCAACTTATTTAGAAATAAGCACTTTTTTACACCTTCTATTCACTAATATAATAAATAAAAACCACATGGGAATTATTTTAGGAGTCCTATAAATGATCCAATAAATAAAATTTATCAATAAATAAATTTTTGTCCCTATCCAGTAAGTTTTCTCTAATCTAGTCATTATAAGGGTTTATAGGAGGGTTTTGACTAGTTTACATTCTTAACAAATTTTCATAAATATACGTACCTAAAACCAATTAAAAATGATTGTAAAATATTATTAGTTACATATTCCATCTCTACCAAAATAATCTAGTCACCATGCAAATTCTTAGCATGCCAATAAGAATCAATTTTTTTTCTTGAGATCTCAACTCTTTATTTTGTATGCATAGGAGACCTTCCAACATTGTTTCTTGATTTGTCTTTCCAATTCAAGACCTGAAACATGGTAATCAAATTTGAACCATGTTTTTACACCTAAATATATGCTTACATGTAATCTACCATCTTGACAACTCACCTTGACCCTCCATTTAGACCTCACTAGGTCTCTATACATATTAGATCTAGAACTATAAACCATACCTTGATCAAGAAACCACCTTGAATCCTATTAAAATGTGCTCACCACTTTAGAAACATATCATAAATTTTAATTCCATGATACAAATATACCAACCTTCTACTCCCTAGCCTCAACCTACTTAACACACTAGGCTACCAAGCCTATGACACTACATAAGATCTATTAGAAGACTGCCAAACCACTATTCACATACTTTGTCTTCTCTCCCTAAATTGAAACAACATGAACATGCTATAAAAAACATGAAAAATATCAATAAATTCTCACATTATCTCATATGTATCCAAACATCAATCACCACTTTATCATTACCTTTGACATCAATAACAACACTTGCCAAAAATCTCCCCGTTTTCATTGATGGAAACCTCTTATTCTCCTTTTTTCCATTTTAAATTCTTGAAAAAGTGGATAAATACTCCTCTTAGGTTCATCTACATATTCCTTTTATTCTATGACCTAACTATTTACAAATCTCCCCCTTTGTCCATCATGAAGATTCAATACATTATCAAAACACATGACTTGGTTTGATCAAGTCATCATATAAGCTTCTTGAGTTCATATTTCTAGAAGAATTATCCAAAAAGCCATAATGAATATAAAATCTCACATATGTTCCCCCTCACATCATACACATATTTCAAGTTTGATTAACACATCATTAACATATACTGAGCTTGTTACTATTAATATTCTATGTACTTCATCATAGCTCAGACTAGCTCTTAGAATACACTTCATTTAAGCTCTTTTCAACATTAATATCCATTAAACAATGAAATAGTCCATTTATATACATATCTTATATATTATGTATACCTTCAACAAGCTTTGGAATATTTTACTCATTTTCTTACCTTTTGTATGTACCATTAGACCTATGAAAGCCTTATTGTGAACATGACAACATGTTTCCAAGCATGGTAAGAACCTTACTAGATCATATTATTATAATGGATCAACTAAAACTCATGTCTAAATATAAATATTCAAATCTATATGCCTCAATATTCAACCTCTATGTTCATACAAATAAGACCTAACTGGATAGCTTAGACCAATAGACATCTTCAAATCATTGTGAACACTCACGATAGTTGAAACATATCATCACAATGTTCTATGACTTTATGAGATTACCTCAAAAAGTGAACTCAACTTAAATGATCCTATGATCATATTCAACCTCTTAGACCAATTCATCTTTACATGATATTCTTCAATAGGCATTCAATGAATAATTTTGCATACATAATCAATACCTTGATTAATAAGATAGAACTTTGTTATCTTTAGAACATTGTAATTTTTCATGTCATTTAAAATTTGACATTACATCCCTTCAGGACCATATGAGGTCACAAAAACACCAAGAGACTACTGCAACTCAAGATACATCCTTAATGAACATCTTTGATAACATCTTCATGCAAGTTCACTTAGAAACATAAAGATATAGGAAACACACACCATCAAAATACTATTAACTCCTTCATGGATTCAATAACATGGAAACAATACCTCTTATGACTATATGATATCATCAAAACATCACTTGAAATAATTGACATGCCTTCAAAATCACTCTACAACAGCTTTAGTATACCCTTGATCTAATCTAGCCATCTTCAAAACAACCTTGCACTCAAACATGTAATAGAAACATGATAAAAACTATAGTAACTTATCACACAATGAATATTAGCACTAACTAAACTATATTTTCCATATAAGAGTCATATACCTTGTGAAACATTCACCTTAGGGTTTATAAATGCTAAACCCTCATATTATTATCTTACCTATTTTGAGTTTGTTCATCAAATCTAAGCTCAAACTGATCACAAGAAGAGAACCTAAAGGAACCATATGACCTTGAGGTCATCTCAAAACACTTACATCAACCACTTTTAACTGATAAAAACACCAAACAACTTTGTAAGTCAATATTATTTTGTTATTTATAATACCCTCACATATAGTCACCTTTCAAGATGAATTTCTTACACAAACACATGTTTAAAGAATTCTCCAATGCATAATAATAAGCATAAATGAGTTAAGAACGATATGAAATAATTATAACCTGAAAATAAGATCATTTACCAAGTTCTAATGTACTTTCAACCTTCCCATGTTCACTAGTAGAAAACCTAATCAACTGTAGTCAAATTCCACATGGCATAAATGCACCTGTACAGATATCAGATCACACCATGATCTAGGTCTTTTAAATGGAGTCAACAAATTTTTTCTTACTACAATAAGATTCAACCAATGGAATGAATTCTACAAGCAAATTACTATTCTTAGATCTCTTTCTCTAGAATGACATCCTATGATGGTCTAACTTGTCTAGGCTACTCTAGTGAACATTTTCTCTCTCCAAAGGATACTTAGAAAATTTAGAACCTCCTCAATGCATATATGGATGCCCCATAGCATCTTCCATACCCTAAAATACATTTAATACTATCATACACTCGTAAAATATCCATTTGACCTATTTAACCATACAAACAAGTCTCTTCTTATAATTAAGACATCAACACTCCATGACCTCATGTGATATTAAGATCTTCTATATTGGATCTTGTCAAATAAAAGTATGTATTCTTAACAACTACAAACATGAAAACATTCTCATACCCTTGTACTTTAAGAAGATTCAAATAGACCTCAATTAGGTCTCATACTTCATGCTTCTAATCACATCACTGCCTATCTTTCTTTTATCATGTTAGCTAATCAATATAACATCTTAAATAAGCTCTATCATTTAACTTAGGTTTTATCTTGGACTTATATTTATTATAGTCCTTCTTTCTCAACATTACTAACATCATCATGTAGATTCTTAAGTAGACCTCAACCATGATCTTCACAAACTTATCCATCATTGTAAACAAGATTAACATTATCCTTATCAAACCTCAAGCTACTTAGGATCACCTATAGGCTATCAATCCTCCTCTAAAGGTTTGGATATGCTACCAACTATTAGAAGTAGCTACTAAGATGGGGGGGGGGGTAAATTAGTAGACAACATTGTTTATTTAATTCCAAAACTCATTCCATGAAACATACATTCACATAAGATCAAATAGTGCATAGAGAAATAACCAAATAAGCTCAAAATAAGAGAACACAAGATATTTATGTGGGAAACCCTATTGGGAGATAAAACCCACTAAACCAAACACATGAACTACTATCCTATAATGACAAGATTCAAAGAGCACCCACCCCTCAGTGTAATCAAGCACTCACTTGACCTTTAGCTAGTACCAACTCAATCACTTCTAAAATAATATCCACCTCTAATATAATGTATAACATACCTGATGATTTAGTTTATTTTCTTGCATTCTTCACCCTTTAATCTCTCTCAAATAGCCTATATGGCTCACTCATTTCATATGCCTCTTATAGGCTCATTAATTTTATTGACATTTATTTTTACCTACATCACCTTGATCAGATAATTATAACCAATATTATTGACTCTCTAATAGTCCTTGATGACCTACTCCTTCTCTTTCAAAAGTTCCCTCCTTTGCTTTAGTCTATGCTTGTCCAATAACTCCAAATAGGCATATTAGGCCTTGCCTTTATACCTTACTCTTCATCTAACCCATAATTTTTGGCCAAGATACTTATCACACTTTTTTTACACTATTAATAGGTCCACACACATGTTACATGGGTGATATAATCCACTCCATAGGTTGGCCATCGTCCTTAAGACCCACATCCTCTATTAGGCCTAGCTAAGACCTAAAGCAAATAGGCCTTCACACCCACATGTTACACTTGTGACCTCTTGGACCAACTTTAGCCATTAAAAATAGATGAAACACATCAAAAATTCCTCCAATATACTCTTTATCACTCCCACATAATTCTGTGCCACTTGTAACTCCAACTCACTACTTGAACCAAGCCATTCTAGACTACTCACCATTAGGGCTACAAACATAGAAAAGTCTATCATATTGAATTAAAGATTATAATTTTTTTTCTAAAATAACACACTAAACCAATTTCATTAATAAATCATACATGAACTTATCAACATCACCAAACTCATTTTTTTGTTCAACTCTACCACAAACCCTTATAACTCACTTCTATAAAGTGATCACTCAGAAACTATCTATAGCATAAAAACATAATCATGAACAAGTTCATGTTTAATTATTGAAAATACATTTGATTGAATTAAAATACATATTAATATATCCTATTAGGATTATATACCTTCATCCAATTGATATTCCTCTTTTTTTATCAAGATTCTTTAGTCTTACAGACCAATCTCTCAAGTCTCTATCGCATTGTATTAACATAGTCTACCAAGCCAATTTTCCTTTCTCATATTACCACCTTAACCTATCTTTATAGATTAAAAATATTTATTATATAAATTATGTTTCAAAAAACATCAAGATGTTTATTTTATGCATCACCTCTTTTCATAAGACCTTAAACACTTCACTTTCCTCAGCATGTTTGTAGTGATCATCTTGACTCAAAACACAATCATGTTCAAAATGACTTCTCAAACTTGGGGAAACACTTAAAATATCTTTTAATACATGTATAAGGTTATAAAAACTTCTTATAAAATCATTCAATACAAAATTCATATGCTTTAATGGTAACTTTCCTCTTACATATCATTCTCACTTTCATGGGTTCCACTGTCTTGTCTTACATAGACAAGTCACTTTGTGAGTACCTTATCGATTAATAATATCCATTAAAAAAACTTAAAAACTAATTTAATATCAGGAATAGGTCTTTAAATAATAACCCAAACCATTATATTTTTCCCTACTCACCTACACATCATCCCTAAACTCTTTCTCACTTTATTTGGCTTCTTTCACTATTTCACTATCTGTAGATTTAGCGATATGACAATGTAATTGAAAAAAATGATTGAAATAAAATATGATGCTTGAAAAATTAAATATATGTGATTCAATAAAAATTATTTGAATTCAATCTCCCTCAACTTTCATGTGTTAACATGGTCAATGCTTATTGTAGCATCAAATTCTTTAGAAACAAACATTTTTCTATACCTTCTACTCATTTCCCTGACAAACCATAACCACTTGTGGATGAATTAAGGAGTTATATACATCATATAATCAACAAAATTTATCAATTAATCCATTATGGTCCCTATCGAGTAAGTTTTCTCTAATCTAGTAATTATAAGGGTTTATAGGAGGGCTTTGGCCAATTTACATTTTTAACGAATGTTCATAAAGATATATAGCTAAAACCATTGTAAAATACTTATAAGACCTTATTATTTCCATATTAAATTTATTTAAAAAGGATTAATTCAACATGTAAAGTTTAAACATGCCAAAATTCATCAAAACTTTCTTCTTGAGATCTCAAGTATTCATTTTGTATGTATAATAGACCTTCCAACATTGATTCTTACTTTATCTTTCCACTTCAAGACCTAAAACTTTGTCAACACATTTGAAACACTATGTTACACCTTAATCCATGATAACATGTGCTCTACAATCTTGATAACTCACCTTGACCCTCCATTTGGACCTTATTAGGTCTCTGTGTATTAGGTCTCAAACTCAAACCATAACTTGATCAAGAAACCACCTTGAAACCTCTTAAAATTATCTCACTACCTCAGAAACATATCATACACCTTCATTCCATGATCATCATCTTTCAACCTTCTACTCCCTAGCCTCAACCTGCTCAACACACTAGGATATGAAGCCTAAGCCACTGCACAAGATCTATGAGAATACTATCAAACCATTGTTCACATACTTTATATTCTCTTCTTTACTTGAAAAAATATCAAAATGATATAAAAAACATGAAAAATCTCAATAAATGTTGACCTTATCTCATATGTATCCAAACATCAATCACCACTTTACCATTACCTTTGACATTAATGACAACACTTGCCAATAATCTCCCCCTTTTTCATTGATGTCAACCTCTTATTCTTCTTCTCCCTTTTTTCCATTAATAAAAAATTGGATATATATTCCTCTTAGGTTCATCTACATAGTCCTATGTTTCTAAGACTTGACCATTTACAGAACACCCCATTTGTCTATCATGAAGATTCAATACATTATCAAAACACATGAATTGTTTTGATCAAGTCATTATACAAGCTTTTTGAGTTCATATTTGTAGAATAATTCTCCACATCTCCATCATGACTCAAACATCTCACATATTTTCCCTCTCGCATCATTCACATATTTCAAGTTTGTTTAACACATTATTAACATATAATAACCTTGTTATGATTAATACTCTATATACTTCATCATAGCTCAGACCATCTATTTGAATAACATTCATTTATACTTGGTCTTTGAATACACTTTGATTTAGCTCTTTTCAACACTAATATAAATTAACCAATGAAATAAACCTTTTAGATATGTAGTTGCTAGGTCCTTTAGACCTTCAACAAGCTTTGGAATATTTCACTCATTTGTTTACCTTTGGTATGCACCATTAGACCTGTAAAAGCCTTAGTGTAAACATGACAACATGTTTCCAAGCATGGTAATAACATTTCAATATCATTTTATTCTTATGGAGAAACTCAACCTCATATATAAGTACAAATAGGCAACTCTACATGTCTCAATATTCAACCTTTGTCTTGATACAAAAAAGACCCATCCTAATAGATTAGAAGAATAGACATATTCAAATTAATGTGAAAACTCATGATACTTGAAGCATATCATCACAAGCTTATAGGACCTTATGAGGTTACCAAAATAAGTGAACTCAACTTATATTATACTAATATCACATTCAACCTCTTAGACCAATTCATCTTTACATGATACTCTTCAATAGGGATTCAATGAATAATTTTTCATACATATTCAATACCCTACTTGATGACATATAGCTTTGTTATCTTCATAACACTAAAACTTTTCATGTCATTTAAAATATTACATTACATCCCTTAATGACCATATGAGGTCATGAAAACACCAAGAGACTACTGTAACTCAAGATACATCCTTAATGAACATCTCTGATAACATCTTCATGCAAGTTCACTTAGAAACATAAAGCTATAGGAAACACTCACCATCAAAATACTATTAACTCCTTCATGGCTTAAAAAACATGGAAACAAGACCTCTTATAATCATATGAGATCATCAAAACTTCACTTGAAATAATTAGCATACCTTCAAGATCAGTCTACAACAACTTTAGTATACCCTTGATCTAATCTAGCCATCTTAAACATAACCTTACACTCAAACATGAAATAGAAACATGAAAACAACGATAGTAACTTGAAACACATTGAATATTATCACTCACAAAATTATATTAGCTATATAAGAGTCATATACCTTGTGAAACATTCACCTTAGGGTTTACAAACACCAAACCCTCAAATCATTGTCTTACCTATTTTGATTTTGTTCATCAAATCTAAACTCAAACTAATCACAATCAGAGCACCTAAAGGAACCATATGACCTTGAGATCATCTCCAAACACCTATATCAACCACTTTGAGCTACTAAAAATACCAAACAACTCTTTAAGTCAATATTATTTTGTTATTTATAATACCTTCACATATAGTCACCTTTCAAGATGATTTTCTTGCATAAACACATATTTAAAGACTTATCTAATGCATAAGAATAAGCATATATGAGTTAATAATGATATATAATCATTATAACATCAAAATAAGATTATTTACAAAGTTCTAATCTACTTTCAACCTTCCCATGTTCACTAGGAGATAACCTAATTGACTATAGTCAACTTCCACATGCAATAAATTCACCTGTATGGACTATCAGATCACACCAAAACCTAGAGGGTCTTCTAAATGGATTCAATATTTTTTTTTAATGTAGGAATATTTTACTAATGGAATGGATTCTGTAAGCAAACTACTACTCTCAAGTCTCTTTCTCCTAATTGACATCCTATGACGGTCTAGCTTGTCTAGGCTACTCTAATACACTTTTTCTCTTTCCAAAGGATACTTAGATAAATAATAACCTCTTTAATGCACATAGGGATGCCTCACATCATATTAAATACCATCCAAGACCTATAATAATATCTTAGACTCATAAAATATCCATTTGACCTCATTTTCTATGCAAACAAGTCTCTTATCACAATCAAGACATCAACACTCCATGACCTCATGTGATATTCAAATCTTCTCCATTGGATCTTGTCAAATCAAAATATGTATGATTAACACCTAAAAATAGGAAAAAATTCTCATACCCTTGTACTTTAATAATATTTAAATAGTCCTCAATTAGGTCTCATACTTCATGCTTCTAATCACACTACCTATCTTTCTTTTATCATGTTAGCTTATCAAGAGACCATCTTCAATAAGCTCTATCATTTAGCTTAGGTTTGATATTATACATAGCTTTAGTATAGTCCTTATTTACATTTTCTAACATCATCATGCAAAATCTTAAGTAGACCTCAACCATGATATTCACAAACTTATCCATCACTACAAATAAGATGAACATTGTCCTTATCATACCTCAAACTACTTGATATCACCTATAGGATGTCAAGCCTCATCAAAAGGTATGGATATAATAACAATTATTGGAAGTAGGTTTTGAGATGGGAGGGGTGAATTAGTAGATAAAAATGTTCATTCAATTCTAAAACCCATTCCATGAAACATAGATTCACATAAGATCAGATAGTGTATAGAGAAATAACCAAATAAGCACAACACAAGAGAACATAATAGATTTATATGGGAAACCCTCTTTGGGGATAAATCCCATTGAACTAGTCACATAGACTACTATCCTATAATGACATGATTTAATTTAGACTAGAACCAGCTAATCAAGGATCATCCACCCCTTATTTTGGTCAAGCATCCACTTGACCTTTAGCTAGCATGAACTAGATGATCAAGCACCAAATCAATCACCTCCAAATTTATCTCCAACTTTTATATAATTTCTAACACACCTGATGATGTACTTATATTTTTTGTACTCTTCACCTTTTAATCTCTCACAAATAACCTTTAGGGCTCACTCACTTAATATGCCTCTTCTAGGCTCATTGGGTCTAATGACCAGTGTGTTCACTTGCATTACCTTGATAAAATAAGCATAACTTATCTTCTTCACTCTTTGATGTACATTTATGGCCTTCTCCTTCTCTTTCAAAGGTTCTCTCTTTTTATTTATTTTACATTTGTTCAACAACTCTAAATAGGCTTATTAGGCCTTGCCTTTATACCTTACTCTTCATATAACCCATATTGGTCAGCCAAGATACTTATCACACTTGTTTTACACTATGAACATGTCCACACAAACATTACATGGGTGAAATAATTAACTCTATAGGTTGGCCACTGTCCATAAGACCCAAATCCTCCATTAAACCTAGTTAAGACCTAAAGCAAATAGGCCTTCACACGCACACATTATACTTGTGACCTATTGAACCACACTTTATCCTTTAAAAGTAGATGAAACATATAAAAAATGACTCAAATAGACTCTTTCTCACTCACACATAGGTCCATACTACTTGTAACTCCAACTTACCACTAGAACCAAGTCTTTCTAGCCTACTCACCATTAGGCTTAGAAACATAAAAAGTCTGTCATATCAAACTAAAGCATATAAACCATTTTATAAAATAACATAATAAAATAATTTCATGAATAGATCATAAACAACCTTATAAACATCACCAAACTCATTTCTTTCTTCAACTCTTCCACAAACACCTAGAACTCACTTCTGCAAAGTGATCACTTAGAAATTATCTGTAGCACAAAAACATAGTCACGAACAAGTTCATGTTTATTACTTGAAAAGATAATTAAATGAATTCAAATCAATTTTAATAGATCCTATTTGGATTTTATATCATCATATAATTGATATTTCTCTTGTTCTAGCAACATTCATTAGTCTTACAACCAATCTCTCAGGTCTCTATCTCATAGTTTGCCAAACCAATTTAGCTTTCTCATCTCACCACCTTAACCTCTATTTATAGATTCCAAAAATATTTAATAGATAAATTAGGTTTCAAAAAACATAAATATGTCAACTGATCTATTCATAATAAAATTGAGTTGATATAATCTAACTTATGTAATACAAGCCACTTTGTGATCACCTTCTAGCTTGAGCATAGCCATCAACAAAACTTACCAAGCAAGGGAAAAAGAGGAATATTTATTTAACTAAGACCCCAAACCATTGTATTCTTCCCTACTCACCTTCACATTATCCCTAAACTCTTTCTCACTTTGATTGACTTCTTTCACTATTTTCACTATCTAAAAATTTAGCCATAGCATAATGTGATAGACCAAAATGATTAACATAGAAGATGATAATTTTAAAACTAACTCTATGGGATGAAATAAAAAGTTTTGGCCTTCAATCTCCATAAACTTGCATGTGTTGACCTAGTCAAGTCTTCATGTACCATCAAATTATTTAGAAATAAGCATTTTTTGTACCTTCTACTCATTATCCTAACAAACCAAAACCACTTAGGGATGCTTGGTGGAGTCTTAAACATGATCCAATCAACAAAATTGATCAACCAATCCATTCTTGGCCCTATCCAGTAAGTTTTCTCTAATTGCGTCATTATAAGGGTTTATATGAGGGTTTTGACTAGTTTACAATATTAATGAATGTTCATAAAGCTTTGTAGCTAAAAACACTAAAAAAAATCTTGTAAAACCTTTTTAGGTCCATACTCCATCTCTTAAAAGGCTCAGGTCACCATGCAAAGTCTACACATGTCAACATGCATCAAAATTTCTTCTCAAGCTCTTAATTCTTCATTTTATATGCATATGAGACCTTCCAACATTGTTTTTTGTTTTTTTTTCCACTTTAGGACCTAAAACTTGGTCAAAACCTTTAACCCATCCTGTTACACCTCAATTCACACTTACATATGATCTACCATATTGACAATTCAACTTGACCCTCTATTTAGAACTTACTAGGTCTTTATGAATATTATGTCTAGAATTGTAAACCATACCTTGATCAAGAAACCACCTTGAATCCTCTTCAAATTATCTCACCACCTTACAAACATATCATACGCCTTCATTCCATGAACCATAGCTACCAACCTTTTACTCCATATCCTTAACCTACTCAACAGACTAGGCTACCAAGCCTATGCCACTACACAAGATCTATGAGAAGACTACCAGACCACTGTTCACATACTTTATCATCTCTGTTTGACTTGAAACAACATCAACATGCTATAAAAAACATTACAAAGTTCAATCAATTCTCACCTTAGCTCATATGTATCCAAATATCAATCACCACTTTATCATTACTTTTGACATCAATGACAACACTTGCTAACAAGTCTTAGATTAATTTAGTTAATATTTAGATTATGACATATTACTTAGTGTGGATCTTAGATAAATATTAAATTTACATATATTCATTTATTTATCTTTTTTTTTTTTTTTGATAGATTAATGTTACTATTTATTTCAATTTTTTTGTTTGTTAGTATTTATTGTGTTTCCCTTTTTTGGTTTTCATTTCTATTTCTTTTACATATATTTAGTTTTTTGTATTATTTATATTTTCTTATTTATTTTATTATTGTTGTGGAATTAAAACTGATTGAAACATAATTTTTTTGTCAATTATAGTGGGTTAAATATCTTTCCTTCAAGAGACTGTCTCTCTCATATGATTTACTA
Source organism: Torreya grandis (assembly GCA_037957365.1). Taxonomy (NCBI): domain Eukaryota; kingdom Viridiplantae; phylum Streptophyta; class Pinopsida; order Cupressales; family Taxaceae; genus Torreya; species Torreya grandis. The sequence goes on along the minus strand of JARHVA010007977.1, from coordinate 53,015 downwards.
TATTACATAAGTTAGATAATATCAACTCAATTTTATTATGAATTGATTATTTATTGAAAGAAGTAAATTTATTTATAAATATATTGATCTTTAATACATTATGTATTTATCTAATTTATTCTTATAATTATTTTAAAACCCATATACACATCTTAGGATCAATATGTATTCCTTAAATCCCTTACAATTAAACTAGTTTGATTCTATCTTGACCTTCACAATAGGTGAAAGGGTTAATTCATTGACATGAAATTTTTCACTGTAAACAACTTTGGTGAATCCATTGGATAGTTTTTCATAAATATTTATCTTTTTATTTATTTCATATCAATTTTATTTCCCATGACCATTATTGGTTAGCCTCTAGTCATCTAGCTTGAATTTGATATTATTGAAGATCAAACTGATATTACTTCTAACTTTGTTTATTTTTTCTATTATAATAAAACTTATGATTTAAATTTCATTCTTGAGTTTATATCCAAAGAATAATATGAATAAATTTTTTAAATTGATTGGTGTGTCAATTTAAGCCTTCAAACTCAGTTTTCATATTCAAGAACCAAATCACTACATTTAAAAAGAAAGGGAACAAACCCTGGTTGTGTAGACACTATTTCTAAATTATATATCACCGTAATACACATGGAAAACTTAGACCTTGGATGTTCCTCTCATTTTTATACCTATAATGATTCTAAATGTCTCACATCTACTCTCTCTTTTGCCCCTTGGTCTATCTCTTAATTTGACCAGTCTTATTCTTATGACCTAAGCCTTTTATCTTGTTCAAGATGCTTAAATTTTTTTATCTTATGATTTTATAATTTTTAGCCTATACCTAATTCTTATTCCCTAGACACTTATATCCTAGATAGACACCTACGTCAACTTAGGTTTCTTAATCTGATGTTAAGTGTCTAGTGCCTTATAATCATTTAATTTAAAAACCAAATGTATCATAATGGTCATCCTAAGTGCTTTAATACAAGTTATTATATGAAAGGGATTTGTATAAATAAAATATCAAACCTCATTCATTGTTAACCTACACCTATCATAGACCAAATAAACTTATCAAAGAATTCAATCAAGCACATGATAAGTAAAATATCCCATATTTTCTCCTTTTTCCATATTTATAATAGGGAAAACAAATACACAAGTATAAATTATTGAAGGAGCAACCCAAGATACTGATTTGCCAAGTTATAAGCTAAGTCATTATTGTGTTTTATTTCCACATATTACATGATTCACACACAAAACAACACATAAATAAGAACTACATAGGTCTAATGTCCTCTTCACCCAACATCCGTTCTAATGACCAATCTAGGCCATCTCCCAGTCTGCTCCCAACCGATGTCGATTCCCTGCACTGATCCTGACTGCCGACGTCGTTACCCCTGGCCGACGTCGGCATCCCTTCTGTCGACGTCGGTCCTGATGACCGACGTCAAACTTCTCCTGTCCAACCTACCGACCCTGCTGGTCTGCACATGACCGATGTCGATATCTGGATGACTGACGTTGGTGCCAAGCTACCGACATCGGTGTCTGTGTGTTCCTGTAAGTGATGAATTTTTCATCCGTGAGCTCTTCTTGGATCATACCTCTGTCCATGCTGCCCTGCTCAGATTTATTCAGCCCCTGTGACTGATCTTTGTCCTTCATCTCCTCCATAAACACCAAGGCTTCTTTGTTCCTATCAAAGGCATCAAATTTTCTCTTTCCGCAATGAATTGTATCTGTGCACATACCTTTTGAATCAAGAACTTCCATTCCCTCCCTGTTCTTGTGACCAAGCCTATTAGGCCACATCTTCAAATCTACACCAGAAGTGGAATCAGTAATACAAGTAGATAGATAAAGAGAACCTACTTTCTTACCTCTTGCTAAAACAAGTGCTCCCTTGGTAACCTTCCAAGAATCCGCTGTGAGGGTTATTGTGCATCCCTCATCTCCCAACCTTCCTACAGAAATCAGACTCTGCTTCAGAATTGGAACATGCATGACCTCCTTCAACACCCACGTGTTGTCAATCTGCAATCTCAGCTGCACTTTCCCTTTGCCAACTATCTGACAAGGCGTACCATCCCCTAAATAAAGAACTCCAAAATCTCCCTGTTCATACTCATGAAACAAATCTCTGTTTGGGGATGCATGAAAAGATGAACCAGAATCTAATATCCATGATCCTACGTGACTATCCAAAGAAAGTATGAGAGCATCCTGTACCACAATATTTGCATCCTTTGCTTCTTCAATACCTGCATGTTGAGTCTCTTTATCTCTCAATGAACACTCCTTCTTTGTATGTCCTTTCTTTCCACAAAACTAGCAGGTAATACCTTTAGACTCAGATCTCCTTCCCAACCTTGATTTCCCTTGCTCAATCTTGTCCTTTTGCCTTCCTCTGCTTTCCACGCTTAGAGTGTTCCCTGATGATTCACCTGTGCTTCTCCTGCGTTTTTCCTCATTCAAGATCACACTCACAACATCATCAAATTTTAAGATTTTAGAAGCAGATGCAGAGTTACTTACTGCCATAACCATACCGTCCCAACTTTCAGGCAAAGAACGTAAAATCAAGAGAGCCTTTACCTCATCATCAAAAACAATGTTGACTGAAGCTAATTGGTTTACCAAACCATGGAAATCACTGAGATGAGTATGTACCGAACCTCCTTCCTGCATTTGCAAAGTAAATAGTTGCTTCATAAGGTATACCTTATTAGAAGCCGAGGGCTTTTCGTATAAATTTGCCAAGCACTTTATCAACTCTTCCGTTGTTTTGCACTATGATAAGCTGGAAATCATAGAAGCTCCAAGACTCAACCTTATGGAACCGAGAGCCTTTCGATCAAGAACACTCCATTCTTCATCCTTCATATCTATGGGCTTGCATGCAACCCCACCCAACGGTAAGTACAGATCCTTCTGATACAGATAGTCCTCAATCTGCATCCTCCAGTGTTGATAATTCTTGCCGTTAAACTTCTCCATTCGTAGCTTGCTTTCTTCTGCCATTGCTAAACTCCCACTCAATCAGAAAACCCTGTGAATGACCTGTAATCAAAAACAATAACCTGCTTCCTGCAAACCATAGCTCTGATACCAACTGTTAGGAGGCCCCTTATCCAACGGTAGCACAATTGATTACTTATATATGAGCAATTGAACACGGAAATTATACCAGAATGATTAAGAAACTAGAAACATGAGACAGCAAAGAATTTGAGAGACAATACACACAATTATATTAGATAATACTAGAAGAAAATACAAATAAGAAAGATGCCACTTCTTCCTCCACCTCAAAGGCTTGCCACACCTCAAGACCTTCTTCCCTCTCTCTCTTGCTCAACACAAAACCAACTCTAAACCCTGAGTTACAATTCCTCTTTGAATGTTATAGCTGATCTCCTTGACCTTACACCTGTAGATCTCCTTGACCTTGCTAGCTTCATTGCCTTTACTTGCCTTAGAATTTCTTTACAATACATGCCTTATGGGTCTATAAATAAGATCCCATGCTTACAAAAATAGACATCTAACTACTAAAATTAGACACACAGCTCGCGACTTAAAATAGTCTCTTAGCATGCAAACACTCGGTTTAACTAACTGACTGTTCATAAACAGCAGTTCTGGACCATACAGGTGACCGACGTCAGTCCCTGCTTGTCTGGTGCTGCCGACATCGGCCGACTCTCTGCCGTCGCTGGTCTCCTTGTCCACTGCATTTGACTGACGTCGGTCATACTGCCGATGCCGGTGGCTCTGGTTCTTCAGCATCCTTTCTTCATGTGTGTGCAAACAGTTGAAGCTTTTAGCTCCACACCCTAACACCAAGATACTGATTTTCAAAGTTATAAGCTAAGTCATTATTGTGTTTTATTTCCACATATTACATGATTCACACACAAAACAACACATAAATAAGAACTACATAGGTCTAATGTCCTCTTCAGAGTACTGTCTAGTAGGCAACACTCACTAACTTAGGGTTCTTTTAGGCATGTCAACACTGTGTGGGCATTAACCCATTTTTTCCACAACCATTATGAGAAGGAAGAACTAGGGATTTGTTATTTGACAAGGAGAGACAATCCATGACCAAAATATTAATACACTAGTGTGAAGGTGACAAAAAACCTAAAAGTATATAAGTGATTTCATCTTATTCCACCAACTATTTTATGTAAGATACCTACTTATAACCTAGACACTAGTGTTGATACAACCATCCAAGGTTGATATAAGGGTCTAAGGCTACATAGTCATTAGATCTAGAATTTGGTGACTACTCTAAAATAATTTTTCAATTGCTTGGACCAAATCCAAATTTATATTAGCTTTAGAATTAGCTAAGTACCTTATTTTCATTATCATTTCAATATCTACCATAGTTACACTTTCCTTTTTTATCATATCTCATCATAATAAATTCAGCATATGTTCTATCTAAGTTTTATAATTAGTTATCCTATTATATATATGTTTATCACCTTTGTGTTAATTATTTTATATATTATTAACCCTAGACCCCCCACATCTAGATTTTTAGGGTTAAACATTTGGTCAAGTCAATTAGTATGAATTCAAAAAAAATTGATTCATAGGGTTTTAGTCATCCAGGGTTTTAAATTTTTGTAGTTTTTCATTTCATGCTTATATTATTTTTCATGCAACCTATGCATATCCCTAGATTTGTAAGTGTGCCTATTGAACACATTGAGATTCCTCTCCTACCACCTAATAGGTCTAAAACCAATGAAGAACATAATCCTAGGGTCTATGGTGACACCCATGTTGAGAATGAGCAGCATGTTGATAAAGTTACCATAGAGGAAGATTTTGAAAATAAAAACCATGAATCTAATGAAACCAATGAACATGAATAAATAAATACTAAACAAGTGCAATCTATTTCCTTATTTCATGAAAATATATTCATTAAAACCCTAAAGATATTGATGAAATCCTAAAAAATAAAAAATCATAGATGACCAAGTAGATCCATCTATTGATCATCCTATTAAAGCTATGGGTAATCCCCATATACCCAAAAACCTCCCTTTAAACACATTATAACCTAATAATTATAATGAGGGAATGGGATATGTATTTCAATCCTTGTTTCCTAAAAACACTATTACTACATCTACTGTGGGGCTAACAAATGTTTCAACTCAAATACTAGTTTCAATGCTTATTAATACTCAGACCATGTTTACTTCTTCATTGGTAAATAATCAACTTGATAGTTTAAACCTCAATGGTTCTATAGTTAAAATAATCCTTTAGGTTATAAATACTTTGGAGGACAAATTTATAAACATTGAACAAAACTCTTTAAAGTCTCCTCATGTTATTGATTCCCAATAAGTGATGTATAACCCTCTTGCACTGTATATATCTTTACACCCTTTACCAACTAGTGTCATTGCACTTAAATTCCCATTTTATGATGGTAAGAGTGATCCTAAGGAACATATTAAATATTTATATGTGACATGCCTTGATTATTCCTCCAATGATAAACTTTTGACCAAATTATTTCAATGGAGCCTCAAATATTATGTTTTTAGGTGGTTTTATGATTTACCTTTCCATTATTCAAGCATTCAAACCTATTTTAGATTAGTTTTTGACACATTTCTCTATTAATTTTTTTCAAAACATTTACTATTCCCAAATTGTAAAAATAGAACAAGGAACCAATGAACTTATCAATGAATATGTCTTAAGGTACAAGATAATGTTATCTAAAATGACCAATCCTATGGAAAACAAAGAACTTCAAGACATATTTAAACATAATTTATTTTGTTTTTACATGATTCCATCATTTTAAATAAATTTAAATCCTTTGATGACTTGTGCCATGTTGTTCAAGACCATGAATTGAAACTTATCTCTTGAAAAAACTTAAATATGTAGAAAACACACCAACTACATTTATACCTAATGCCAACTTTACAATTAAACCATGTTATAAGGTAAAACCTCCTAAGCCTAAAAAGGAAACAACTACCATGGTTAATACAATTTAATAATAGCCTAATCACCTTATTTTATCTATTGCACCAAGGAGATAAATTACATGCTTACTTAAGTCTTCTGTTTCATTCTCCCATGGCTAGTGGAGTGTCATCTTATATCTCTCCTTCATCATATATAGGTTGATATGAGTCAGCATCTACCTAAAGGATATGATGTGAATTTTTATTATGATTATCACCAGGGACTAGGGCATTCTATGAATATATTTTTTTACCTTAAATCATAAGATCCAAGACCTTATCAATGAACATAAAATTACATTTGATGATCTTCCAAAGGAACCAAGTTCGCAACCTAGTGATCACAATAAATAGAAAATATTTAACAATCCATTGCAATACCATTCTAAGAAAGAATAATAAGTACAAATGGCATACATTTCACATCCTCCTCCATCACATTATGGGCACCCATTAGATGGTATTATTGGTATTTATACAAGGCATATACCTCCTTTGGTTTAGAGATATTATATTACTTTCAATGATAGTGAGATTAAGGATGGTGAGTCTAATATGCATTATTTATTCATTTGATCATACCTTGATGAACACCTTATATGCAATGTTATGATTGATATTGATTCAACCAAAAATGTGTGTACCATGACATTACTTATGCACTTGGGTTATACTCATAATTATTTACACCCGTATATAATGTCATTTAGATCATTTGATTGGACTTCATAAGAGGTTCTTGGTGAGATTGATTGACCTTTATAGGTGGGTCCTGCACATGTGGTTCATACATTTTCATTTATACCTTCCACATGTATTTTTTATAGTTATTGGGATTCCATTGGATATATACTCTTCAATCAATACTTTCTATAGTGCATGTGTATGTTAAGTGAATTCATGCTAATCAGTAATTATAATTTATAAATTTATATATAAACATCTTACTAAACAAGATAAATTTATACGTAGATAGCTAATTATCAAACATACTAAGGGCGATTCATTTTAAAATGGGTAAGCAACAAGATATCCCATTTACTAGGAAATTAGTACTTGATAGACCATTACATGAGAGACATATAGAGAATTCCACATAATCCTCATCTACTACACACCATATTCAGATATCTAGAGCTCCTAGAAATGTCCATATTAGTGTTATTCCAAAGAAACCATAGATAACTCAACAATGGGTTCCAAAAAACCCTACTCCTATTACTCTTACTATTTCTCCAAAACCACATAGTGTTATTTTACATATGTAGAGCATCACAAATATTATAGTGACACATATTGCACCTATGTTTGTTCCTTAGTAGTTTCACGAATTTATTACACTAGGTTCATAGTGGGAGATATCTATGACCACCCTTTGGATGGAATCATAGGATAGTATTTTAATTTCCATATTCCAAAAAAAATAAAAAAATCCAAAAATATTTTTGGCATATAAATATTATACTAGCTCCTTGGCATCCATGTATTAGTTCCATGTTGATGAATAACATATTGATTAATTTTTAATACATGTGTTTCACACTTCTATTTGAGTGTGATACATGCATACACATATACATTATTTATACACTTATAGATGTTGGGGGCATTCACTTATATGATTATGATATTTCTAGTTTATATCACTCTATGGTCACTTTACATTATCATGTTTTAATATAATATATGTAATTACACATGTCTTAATCCATGATTATATATTTTATAGTGTATTGGCTATGATATGACTTGACTTTATTTACTAACACATTGGATCCATGGGATACTATGATATATTTATGTTGGTTGCTTGCGACTCCCTTTATGCACTTTCTTGAGTATCTGCTTTGGTATTGTCTTATTTTTTGAGAATTTGAATATGATCCATTGATTTTGTTCCCCATTCCTTTATTTTGTTCTTTGACATTTGAATATGTCATTTATTGTTATATGGACACTTTATGAAGTCATGTCAATTAGATTGTGCAGAATTTGAACATGCCTCGTGTTTGTGGTCTCCTTAGACCATTGCCTTTTGATTTGAATTTGAGTTCTCTAGTGTGTGCACTTGATTTTCTTGTTGGGCTTGTAATTTTACTATCTATACATTTAACTGATATTTATCATACATCTTAGGCCTTGGTGTGATCACACTCTATGTGCTTAAATGATACATTTACCTAGACATATTATCCTATATATTATATGGTCCATTCATAATTATATGGTTATCTTATCATTTTGGGGTGAGATAACTACCAGTTTATATTCTTCCCTCACCTCAAAAAGGGAGGAATATTAGTTGTGGAATTTCATAGAGGTATGTATTCCACATATTCATATTTTTAGATATACATTGTGGGCATATTTTGAAAACATGTTTTCTACACTTATTAAGTATTCATCGTACCCAGATTACAGTGGGGGCATGTTTTGTAAACATGTTCTCCACATTAGAACTTCTATAATTTTTCATATTTCTCCATATATAATGGATGAATGATTTGGAATCATGTTCTCCACACCTACATAATTTCCAAATTAGCTAAATCACATTATTATATGACTCAGATACACATTTGTGGAAACATTATATACATTGGTGTCATTATTATACATAACATTATCATGAGACATATCTAAGGTACATATTATATTCAATTTAGAACCTAATATTAAAAAATCAAATCGTTTCTCAGATTTAAAATACTTTAGGAACTATCACCACACACTAGGTTATAATTTTACAAATTATATTGAGTCAATCTATTATAGTAATTAGTTTGGCTTTTGTCATGGTTGAGGTGATTAAATCACTTAATCCTATCAAGTTTTCAATTTAGAATTGACTGTATGATCCAGACTCACTAGTTTGATAGTGTGAGTTGACTTGGTTCATTCATACTCACCAAGTTATAAGTATTATTGGGTTAAATGGTTGAGCTAGTCTCAATTACTAGGTGGAAATTCATCTTTGATCCAAGGGTGGGGGCATAAGCCCTCTTATATTTCTCTCTATATATATCCTTAGATATATGAACTTTATATATTTATATATTTGTCCTAATCTAAGTTTCAATTATTCATATTGATGCATCTTTTAAATTTAATTGTCATTAGGCAAGGTGGTTGGAATAATACACATGTGTACTCTTGAACCTTACTATTTCAATTTAAATCATTTAAAATGATTTAAATTTTATATTATATGAATATATTATGTATTTTAAAATGCCCTTGGTTATAGGCCAGTCACCATAAAATCACTTAAGATGGACTCCAACAAAGACAAGGTGTGTTATGCACACCTATATATGCATTCCTTTCCTTTAAACTAGTAATTTCATTACTATATTAAAGGGGGAAAGTGTAGGCACTATTTATAAACTATATAAAAACTTAGTATTGTACAATTTCAAAACTTAGACATTGGTTGTTCTTCTTAGTTCTATACCTTTCTTGCTTACATAAGTCTTACATCTTCTCTCTATTATGCCCTTTGTCCTATCTCTTAGTCTAGCCAGTTTTATGTTGATGACCCAAGCCTTATATCTAGCCCAAAATGCTTAAATATTATTTATATTAGGCATCTAAATTTTTTTTCTTGTACCTACTTTATTGTTCCTTAGACACTTGCATCCTAATTAGACACTTACATTGATGCATGTGTCATACTCTATCATAAGTTTCTAGTGCCCTAAAGGCATCTAATTTATATATGAAACATATCATAATGGTCATTCTAAGTTATTTAATGTTATTTATTCTCCAAAAGGATTGGTATAAATACAAGATCAACCCTCATTCATTCTAAACCTACACCTAGCACAAACCAAGACAACTTATCAAAGCATTCAATAAAGCACTTGATAAAGAAAAACTTCCCTATTTTCTACTATTTCCATATTATTCATAAGGATAAAACATATATAGGTCTAAAGTATTGAAGGAAAATCCCAAGAGCTTGATTTTCCAAGTTATAATCTAGGTCAATGTTATACCTATTTTCTGCATATCACACGATTCATAACCAAGCCAACATATATGGGATAACTACATAGGTCTAAGGACCTCTTTAGAGTATTATCTATTTAGGAAGTTCTCATTAATAAAGGTTTCTTTTCGGTAGCTTGAATCTATGTGGCCACTATCCCATATTTCTGACAACCACTATGAGGATAAAGAACTAGGATTTTACTATTTGACAAGGAGCAATAGTTCATGACCCAAATTTGAATGCACTAGAGTCAAGGAAATGAAAATCCTAAAATAATATAGGTGGTCATATCATGTTTGAATAGGTATTATATATAATACACCTTTGTTCAACTTAGACACTTTCATTGACATAACCATCCAAGGCTAATGCAAGTGTCTGAAGATATAGAAGCACTAAATTTAGAATTTGGGGAATGATCTAGAATACTCTTTCAGTCTACTTCTTTCTTGTTCCATATCTAAATCTATAATAACATCAAAATAAATTAAATACCTTGTTTTCATTATCATTTTAATATATATCATAGTTGTAATTTCTATTTTAGCATACATCAACATAATTAAACTTATGTCATATATGCTGATGTCATAGGACAATTATGTCTTACTAAAGATCTATTTATCACCCTTGTACTTATTTATTTCTATATTATTAAACTTAGATCTCCCACATCTATATTTTTAGTTTATGTATGCATACATCAACATAATTGTCCTATGACATAAGTGTAATTTCTATTTTAGTTGATGTATGTTGGAGATCTAAGTTTAATAATATAGAAATAAATAAGTACAAGGGTGATAAATAGATCTTTAGTAGGACAATTAATTACAAAACTCAAATAAAACACACACACACACACACACACACACACACACACACACACACACACAATTGTTTTCATTATCATTTTAATACATATCATAGTTGTAATTTTCATTAATTATCCTACTAAAGATATATTTATCACCCTTTTACTTATTTATTTCTATATTTGTAGTTTTAAACAAGTTGTTAATCTTCCACCTAAAACTCACTTTCTTTCTAAAGCCTTTCCTTTTGATGAATTTATTATTCTTAATACTCATAAAGAATATATAGAACCAATTGAGCCTAGTAAATCTTTAGAACCTATTAAATCTCCCAATGGAAGAACAAGCCAGAGATAGAGTTAGGGATCTCATCCCTAAATTGAAAAATGATATAACCCTAGCTAGAGTAACTGACAATAAAGTTAATTCTAATGTATAAACTAAACATCAAGCTATAAATACTTAGATTCATTAGAATTCAATCAATATCGGTAATATTCATATTAATTTACCTTCCCTTAATTAACTTAATGTCCCAAAAACATTAGGAGCCCTAGTGAGTCTTGGGAAGATCATCTAGATGCCTTTAACATGATTTGTAATACCCTTGGTATAACCAATGAAAAAGTTTATCTTAGGGTATTTTTTAAAACTTTATAAGGTAAAACATATTAAGCCTTTATTAGTATGCCTATCAAAGTAATTAGCACATGGAAATAGTTAGAAGACTGGATAAAACTTAGTTTTGATAAGCTTAAATAATATCTATAATTAGTCAATGAACTTGTTAATATTAATATTGATATAACAGTCTTCCAATCATTCTGCCATATCTCTAAGATGGCTGCGAGCGGTGGAAGGGTGACGGATGGACTGGGTGCGGGCCCGAGTAAAGAGCGTCTAGGACTGGATCAGGTGGAGGCTCCTTCAGAGAAGGAGGATTTTTATTCTAGTGAACGTCCTAGGGTTTCCAAGGTCAACAGCTGCTTTCCACGCAGCTAGGCCAGGCTTGTGTTGGTGGTTCCCCAAGATGTTGTTAGAGAGGAAGTGGAGTATTTATCTACCCATGCATTGATCTGTAAGTTTATGGGCATCAAAATTTCTCGTGCTGCCCTGGAAGCTTGGATGAGGCACACCTGGCAGGTTGAGGGAGATTTAGACATCATGTTGGCTGCCAATAGTTATTTTATGGTCAATTTTTCATCAGTCTCTAAAAAGAACTAAATTTTCAAAGGAGGTCCCTACTTTTTTGACCCTTATTGGTCTGTTTATTAAACCATGGCATCTAGGCTTTAATTTTGCTAAGGAATTACCAGTGCAAGTTCCTGTTTGGGTACGCCTCCCAAGGCTCCCCTTGGAATTTTGGAGAGAAGATATCCTCAGGCAGATTGCTACCCTGCTGGGAACACCCATTGTTGTTGCACACCAGTCCTTAGACAAGAAGCTTGTTTCTTATGCCAGAATTTGTGTGGAAATCAATCTAAACAATCCCCTTCTAGAATCTCTAGAAATTTGTCTAGGGGCATCCTCCTGGGTACAACAAATAGATTACGAGGCTATCCCCTTTTGATGTAAAATTTGCCATGTTTACCACCACCTGCATAGGCATTGTCCTCAGGCCACAAGATCCCAAGGGCTGGACTCTAGGACAGAAAAGGAGATAGGCCAATCAGCTCACAAGGCAACTTTCAATGGGGTGCCAAAAGGTGTCGAGCACACTAAAACCTAATCAATGGCAGGGGCTACAATTTTGAGATCGGCAGCTGGGATTGGCTCAGATAGGAGGGATTTACCCAAGTCTATCAATGAGGGAAAGGGCATGGTCAAAAATGTAAGAACCAAGATCAAGCCATAGAAATGAGCTTTAATCACTTTGATGCTTTGGATAGCATGGCTATAGAGGATGGCATACCACCTGATGAGGTGGGCGGCCCCTCAGAGGGGGAGGAGAAAGGCTCCTTAAATGAATCTCAAGTAATGGAAATATAGCCATGTCTGGAGCCTATGTGTACATAAATGGACAAGATTCCAGCAATCTCTTCTGCGTAGCAGGCAAAGGAGTGTAGTTGGGTCGAGGTAGCTAAAGACTCAGGTGCAATTAGGAGAGAGAGGGGCCCGTCAGAGGCGCTGGGCCTAATGCAGAGGCCATTCAAGAAAGCTTTCATCTCTTCACAGTCTAAACTAGGCTGCAAAAAGGACTAGGAGAGATTAAATCTCACAAGAGATTTACTGGTAGAATCTAGAGAGGTTAAAACCTTGGATCAACTCTTTTCCCCCTCCTCCCAATGCTAGCGATATCATGGAATGTAAGGGGTTTTCATAGTACACCCCAGCAAAAAGCTATGCAGAAGTTGATCTCTGAACACTCTCCAGATATCTTATGCATCTAGGAGACTAAGTTGTTAGTGGAGGCTATGTTTTCTTGTATGCCTCTTCTCTAGACTGTGGGCAACTGCCAGTGTGTTGGGGCTCTTGGTACCGTTGGCAGCCTAGCTATTTTTTGGTATCCAGGGAAGATCACCCCTACCCAGTGGATGGCTAATACTTCAACACTGTCCATGACTACCACATCTCAGGAGACTAGGGAGCTGATCCTGGTAACTAATGTGTATGCGCCTAGGGATATCCATGGTCACTTGAAGCTTTGGGAACATCTATGTTATGTTCAGAGCTGCTATCCCTATTTGTCATGGATCATGAGTAGAGATTTTAATGCTATCCTTAGTCTTGAGGAGAAAAGGGGAGGACTAACTCATTTAAACCCTTCTTTCAAGCTTCTTAGACTTAATATAGAGTGGATGCGCCTGTCGGATGTCAAACCCAATAATGGTATTTTCACCTAGAGCAACAGAAGATTAGGTAAGGATGCTATCTCTGAGCACTTAGATAGATTCTTAGTCTCTTGCTTGTGGTTATCTAGTGTCTTCTCCATTACTTCTAAAATTCTAGATTAGAGAGGGTCTGATCACTGGCCCATCAAGCTCACAACCACTTTCATCGATGGGCCCAAGAAACCTCCCTTTAAGTTTCAACTTATGTGGCTTCAAGATTCAGTGCTACATCCCCTGATGTCCCACTGGTAGAAGCAAGGGGTGTCAGAGTATGGAATAGCCATGTTCTGCTTTGCTAAGAAGCTTCAGTATATAAAAAGAAAGCTCTAGGTATGGAACAGGAATAATTTTGGCAATCTTAATGCAATGAAGAAGAAGGCACAAGATAGGCTTGATGGCATCACTAGATAGATTCTTGACTCTGGCTTAATTGAGGATCTTCGTAAGGCTAAATTTGGGGCTCTGAGTGAGGTCAATGAATGGGAACTTTAGGAGGAGATATTTTGGAAATAGAAAGCTCAGATTGACTAGCTACAGGAAGGGGACAGGAACACTGCATTCTTTCACAAATCAGTCCAAGCACGCCACAATAGGAATTATATAACATCTCTTATGTTACCAGATGGTTCTCGGGCTTCTACCTCTCTTGCCATCTCTGAAGAGGCTGTTCGATTCTTTTCTGAGCTCTTATCTGACACTGCACCTACTGCTACACAGGAAAACTTGGTCCTTTCGTGCATACCTTCCATCATCACACCTACTATGAATGAAGTGCTCTTGAAGCTGATTGACATACAGGAGGTGGAGAAAATTGTCTTTTCCATGCATAGAGGCAAAGCACCTAGCCCAGATGGCTTCCCTATAGAATTCTTTCAAGAATTTTTGGATATTATCAGGCATGATTTGGTGGCAGTGGTGTAGGAATCGTATGGCATCAAAGAGTTACTAAGAGCACTTAATGCAACCTTCTTGGTGTTGGTCCCAAAAAAGAAGCAGGCAAATCAGCTGGATCAGTTTAGGCCCATTGCACTCTACAACATGATCTACAAGATCATCACTAAGCTCGTTGCTGAGAGACTCAAGGTTGCGCTCCCTATGATCATTTCTGAGGAGCAGGGAGGTTTTGCTGCTAGGAGATAGATTTTGCATGGAGTGGTGATTGCCTCAGAAGCAATCCACTCTATGAGCAATTCTCAAGAGTGAGCCATGTTTATCAAGCTTGATCTGGCAAAGGCTTATGACAAGGTTGACTGGCATTTCCTACGGAAGGTCTTGTTGGCTTTTGGGTTTAGTTAGGACTGGGTCTGGTGGGTGTTGAGCTATGTCACAACACCGTCTTACTCAGTCCTCATCAATGGGGTGCCTTCTAGACTATTTGGGGCTTCCAAAGGTCTCCACTAGGGGGATCTGCTATCTCCCTTTCTATTTATCATCTTGGCTGAGGGTTTGGGGCACCTAATCAAGTCTCAGGCATCTTAGAATCTTATTCAAGGATGGCAGTGGGGCAATGGGATCGCCAATCTGACCCACCTTTAATTTGTGGATGACACTATTTTGGCTGGGAAAGCCCGCATGAGTGAGGTGCATGCTTTTTGTGACACTCTTGACACCTATTTTCTGGCGTCTGGGCAAAAACTGAATGAGCATAAATCATCCATATTCTTCTTTAACACGCTGATGTCTATCCAGTGGAGAATTACAGCTATCCTTAGATTTTAGATGCAATCTCTTCTGGTCACTTATCTGGGAGTCTCAATTGTGGTTGGGAGGCAGCCTCGACTATTCTGGCAGAATGTCCTAGATAAATTAAGGTAAAGAGTGAGTCATTGGACCCATAGATGGCTTTTGACGGTGGGAAGGGTTACTCTCCTGCAATCTGTTATTCAAGCTCTTCCCATCTACTGTAGCATGATCCAGGCTGCTTCGATGTACTTTCTCCATGAGTATGATGCTCTGTCTCAAAAATTTATCTGGAGTGGGAATCTTTGGCATTTTAAATGGAGTTTGGTTAATTAGCACATTATTTGTAGACCCAGGAAGGAGGGGGGTCTTGGGATTCGCTCCTCTATCCTCTCTAGCCAAGCTCTTGTGGCTAAGTTGTATTGGTGCTGGTGTTCCAACCACTCCCAACTCTAGGCCAGGATTTTGTTGGTTAAGTACTTCCCAAGGGCTAATCCTTCAGAGATTCCCAAGCTTCCCATGGAGGGAAGAGGCTTGATGGTGTGGAGCACCCTCAAAGCAGGGGTGCACTTGGTTCATTCCAGGCTCTTTTGGATCTGCAATAGTGGTACTGACGCATTATTTTGGGAGGACTCCTGGAATGGTGCTCTGCCACTCCTCTCCTCTCATCCCCACTTGAAACCCCTATGTGATGCTTTTAGAGTAGTGGGATGGGATACTATTGAGCATTATAAGGAAGCTTTCAATCTGGGGGTTGTGGTTGTTTACAAATGGAAGAATGTTTTTACTTGGCCACTTGGAGGGACTGACGACAATTAGCTTGAACTGTCTCAGCTCCTAGATTCCAGAGGCTGTAGCTCCTTGCGTGAGAGGGATATCCTAGCTTGGGGTGGTGAATCTAATGGCCAATACTCTATAGCTTCTGGCTATCTTGAGCTGATGAAGGAGTGTTTTGGCTGCACAGATTTCCAATGGGGCAAGCAAATCTAGAACTTGGCCTCTTGGCCAAAATGCAATTTCTTCGTTTGGACCATCACTTATAATTGCTGTCTTGCCTGGGAGAACCTTTGCAAAAGAGGCTTTCAAGGCCCATCTATTTGTTTATTTTACTGTGAGCATGAGGAGAATGGAGAGCATCTCTTTTTCTAATGCTCCTTTGCCAGGAGCATATGGCATATGTGGTGGGAAGCCTGGGAGCGCCCTTGTTGGCACAGAGTTTCCTTGGTTGATTTTTGGTAGCGCCTGGATTGGCCTCCTAGTAGGATGCCTATTCTGCAAAATGCCTGGACAGTGGGACCTATTTTCATTCTTTGGCACCTTTGGTTAGAATGGAACAGAAGAATCTTCTAAGAGAGGTCGCTGAGTTCAAGGGACCTATGGCTAAAGATAATTTTGGTGCTCTAGGAAACATTTTAGGTGAAGTGTGGCTGTAGCGCCATCCTGGAACCGATCGATGCTAGAGTCCTTGCTCGGCTTTCCCCCTACCGTGCCCCCTACTGTCACCCTTAGGCAGCACACACGCCCCACGACTTCCACCAGGCATGGGCCAAGGCTGATCAATCATGCTAGGAGATGGACTCCACCTGAGGAAGGCCTACTGAAGACTAATGTGGATGGCTCTTCCAGGGGCAATCCTGGCACTGTTGGGATTGGAGGGGCTGGCAGAGACAGTTTGGGAGCTATTTGTTTTTTGTTTTCTATTTACAAGGGTCATTATACGAACAATTTTATGGAGACATTGGCTATCCTGGAGGCCTTACAAATCTGCTACCAGTAGGGTTGGCTCAGTATAACCTGTGAATCAGATTCACAAGTTGTCATTAACTTACTGAGGAATGGTAATTTTGAGGATGTGGACTGGCAATTGGCTACGGTCATTAAGCAAATTCGTCAGATCAACTTATCCTTTGATGTGATTTCCTTCAGACATATTCCCCATGAGTGGAATGCGGTGGCTGACCGTCTTGCCAAATGGGCCACGGATCATGGGTTGCATTGGTCCATTCATGATCAGGATAGCCTTCCTATTGAGTTAGTACCCATCTTGATGCATCTTCTTGCTCAGGACATGAAAATGTAATCGCCATGTTTTCAGGTTGTTTTGAATAAATTTTTACCCCTTTTAGTTGCAAATATTAATATTGATATAGGTGAGACTATTTACCATTTTATTATTATATTTAGTATATTATGTCAAAAAAATTCACATAACATTAAGCCATATAAAAAAATGTTTAGATTATACTTTTATAGTGCATTGCATTTAAAATAAAAAATATCTTTAAAGGATAAATACAATAGAATATAATGATAAATCTACTTTTTTCATTGAATATGAATATAAGTTAAATTGTTTTGTATTTAAAGATCAAGCTTATTTTGGTTTAACTTCTTATAATTCATAAATTTTAAAATCCATTCATAATCTTGGAAATAAGTTGGTCATATTGAAGTAGTAAATGAACAACAAACCTTGAACATTAGGTAGAACATATAATCTTTAGAAAGGTAAGAATGAATAAAAGATTCATATTTACAATTTCTATGAAAAAGATCATGACCTTAACACATGTATAGCTATTCAAATGTTTAAATTATTTATTCATGGGAAATATAGTATTGCCATTGATTTGGATAATAATATAACACATGTGGTTTGGAAGAGTCTTTGGAAAATTTCAAAACTGATAATTTTATATTTTTTAGATGAGGAAATTTACAATTTTGTCCCTAAATATAATTCAAACATAGCTTACAATAAAACATATAATTAAAAACATTTTGCACAAGATAGAGATAAATTTTTAATAAGATTATTGATATGGATAACTCTACTACAAATTCTTGGCAACCTAATCATTTATCAACTAATTTCAATAACTTAATATCCTCCTTATAATCCTAACATTTACACTCATATTTTTCATCTCGATGTTGGTGTTTATAGCATTATTGATTATATAGCATCAATTAAAGTTGGATTTTATTTGCTTCAGGTATCTAGTATTCCTAGTGAATTTGATAAAATTAGTGATGCTATTAAGAATTTGAACTAGAAGAATGTAGTAGGATTGTAGGAATAATCTAGTATAATGAAAAATTTTAGTACAACAATCCTCCAACTGATTACATTCCTCCATTTTATGTTTTTTTTTAAAATTGTTGATAAATTTATCCATAACTATAATATATATACATGAGTTTCTAAGAACATCATGTCTAAGTTTATTGTTTATTAAATAGGCATATCTTATGAAACTAATAATAAGAAAATTATAGGTTTTGATGCTCACCAAACCAAGATTTATAGTAAATTTTGAGAGATTAGTATCAAATTAACTCAAGATGAAAGAATCAAGTGCATTTAAAATGTAATAGTTTTATATATACCAACCAACTATGCTATTTTGTTAGGTATATACTGCTAATAATCAACTGGTGCTTCTGTAGGTAAGGATACTACTTTGGTCAATATTGCTAATGAAATTATGTCCATGTATAGATAGGAATGGAATAATAATCCTATAGAGTACATACCAATAACTATTACATATGTTCAAAATAAAATGTTACTTTTGAGTTGCTAACTTTAGATGAACCTTATCAACAACAAATAAGAATTTTTCCTAAGCAAACTATCTAGTCTTTTTACTTTAATAGAACTTGTTTGTAGCATGGAAATGTTGTTGGAATTTTTTTGATTTATCATGTAGGTAGAACTTTTAGATGTGTTTGTAAATTATCATTTGGTTAATAACACAATTAAATTTGAGGTATTATGTCTAGGTCTTGGAAAATAATAGAATTAAACATCAAATGTTTAATAAAAAACTGGAGATTCTGAGTTAATTTTTTAACAAGTAATAAAAAATTATAAAACCAATCAAACTCATCTCCATATATATAATCAAAATGTTTGGTCACTTAATGAAATATTTGAGGCATTCAATATCACACATAATTATAGAATTTAATTCTTGTGTTGATAAACTTGTTTTTTTTTTTTTTTGCTTTCAATCCTACTTTAAGTGATAGTGAAACAATAGTAGACTATTATTTTTATGAAATTCCCAAACCTAAAGTGTTTGATCTTAATGATAACTAGCCTATTTTTTACTATGATGAACAATTGATGTTTTTTTAAATGTAAATTATTCTTTTTATGAACCTATCTCTTGCTTGTCTTTGTGTGTTCAAGGTCATTTTTTGTGGTTGGTTATCCTCCCTAAGTGTCATGGACACTAAATTTTAAGCCGTATGAAATGGCATGTCTTATTAGCCTAGTTGGTTGGGTTTGACTAGGCCTGTATGGGACTCTTGACCTTGGAGAACATCATTAGTAACCAATTCATGGTAATTTTACCACCTTGGGCATCAGTTGACATAATGCTTTTTGTTAATCATTATTTTATATTTTTTACTAATTATATTTTTATGATTTTAATTATTATTTTGTTATTATCGGTCTTGGGTAGATGTAAAGGATTTGATGATGATGATGATGATTATTATTATTATTATTATTATTATTATTATTATTATAATAGCTTTATCTATTTTGTTAATTGTTATTTATTAATGCTTTTATTATTTATTGTTATATAATCGAATTATATTTTGATAATTATTTATTTTAATGATTTTGTTAATTAATATTTATTTAATAATGTTATTGTTATTACTTATTTAATGTTTTGACATTTTATTATGGACTTAAGAATTTTTAAATATAGTTATTATTTTATTATTTTGTCACATCTTTGGGTTTTGACTAGACACTAGAATAAAAGGACTTGACACTTTCTTTAGAGGATTTTTTTTCCTCCTGACTTTTGGGCATGGCTTGGGGGACATAGTAGGGTAGAAGGAGATCAAATGATGGGTGGAACATTTTTTCCTAGCCTCATATTTATGGATTGATTTTTTTTTGTTCATATCTCTTATTACTCTATGAAGAGTGGAGGGAATTGGATGTTATTTGAATGCCTGTGTAGTAAAATAAGTGAAAATAAAAGGAAACATTATATTTTTCCCTGATCTACAAGTAATGTAGAAATGCTTTGTATACTTAGGTTTGGAGATAAATAGTTATGAAGGAGACCAAGTTTTCCTATTTAATACAAGATCATATGTTGGATCAAATTTTATTTTTTCTTGTGATTTTAGTATTATGGTTTGGTTGGTCAAGATCTCTTATTATTATATGAAGAGTGGTAGGCTAGGAAGTAGGGAGTGGGGAGAAAATAGAGGGAGTTTTTATTGTATTCTATTTCCCTAATTTGGGCATAGCTTTGGGGGATGAATGTGTAGGGGTTTGAAACCCCATGTGGGTGCTAAGACAAGGAAGTCTAAGTAAATGAATGGAGAAGAGAAATAATTTGGTGGTCATGGGAAGATATATGCCTTATTAGAAGGAGTGACCTAGCAAGAGTAGTAAGCTTCTATAAAAATGAAAGACCATGGCTCTTATCCTAAAAATCCATGGTTTTTTCATAGCACCCTACATTTATGGGTATGAGTATATTTGTTTTTATGATGGGAATATGGGTCACTGCATTAATGTTTTCCCAATGACATTTGTGAATCATTTTAGATTCATGGGGAAGTCGTGAGACTTCCCTCATGTATCTGTAATGGCCAGATTTAATTTAAAAATAGATTTTATCCTTATTGGGTGCCATGAGTTAATTTGACTTTGATTTTATAATTGAGTTTTGTTAAATTTATGAGAATTTTAAACTGTAGGCTTTAAATAATTATGTTTTGTGTTGTGGGGCTTGACCTTGAAAATTTGATGGAGATTTAAGTAAATAAACAACATTAAACCTTTAAAAAATAAATGGATAAAATTAAATTTTGTTAATTAAAAAATTATTCAATTTTGGGAATTAATAAACCCTATTTTAATTGTACATGGAAACTAATAAATTTGACCAACAAGTCTTTAAATCATGGTTTCTCCATTTTAACCCTATAGGGACATAGAAAAGCTACCTTGCCTTGAATGGAGTATTATAGCCATGGGTTTTAGTATAAGGAAAAACTTATCTAAGAAGTTGATGCCTTCTTATTTATGTGGTTATGTTCATGCTTATTATGATAGATATCATATGTAAATAATGGCATATTTTCAAAAGCTTTGACGTCTTCCTGATATATGATTTTGTTCATACTTTTTTACTCATTAGCTATCACTTTAATTCTATGCCCTCTGATATGCATATCTCTTTTCAGATTTTAATTTTTTCCTTATAATAAAAATAATTTACCCATGCTGATTATAAACCTCCATTTTACTCATTTTATTTGGAGTGGGTTTTTCCTCAAACTGGTTGGGCAGTGTTATCAGTCTTGGACTATAGTTGTTTTCATTTCACTTTGATGTAATGAGGTTACTATTATCACTTGAAATTACACAGAATGAGGAGGTGAGAAAATATTATCCTCATTCAAGTGAAACAATGGAACCACCTCAAGGTTGTGGGTATCCCTATTAGGAGGTGGATCTCTAGATTAGGGGCTAGCTCCCCTTGATGCATCACTTAAGCTCATATCCTACTTCTAACACTTGGGGATGAAAAGGGGTAGGGATAACATGAAAGTAAACCTAAATAATGGAGGTGATACACCAAATGTTTTTTACACTCAAACCTTTATCATGTAATTTGAAGCAAGGACAAGTTTCACATACACTTCATTCAATGTTAGTCTTCCCTCTTACATCAATGACTCAACATGGGTTCCTAAAGGTAGCATAAGGTAAGAGGAATAAAAAATATGCATTATAAGACACTCTATTGGATAGAATACTCAATTAAACTTTCATTCTCTTTAGACAATTCTTTCTGACCTATAAGAGATAGATCACAAACACAGAAGGCACTAAGGAGAGTAACAATGTGAAGGTAAATGAAACTTACACTTGCACAAGACCAACTACCATCATGTACACTTAGTGAAATATTTTAATAAGGTATAAAAATTGTATTTATTGATTGAAGGTAAAAATTTTGCAAGGATTTTCCATACCCAGGTAGAGAGATCCATACAAATGGCCAAGAAGGCCCAATTTATAGAACTTGGAAGAAGAGAGAGAGAAGAGAAATTAAAGAGGCATAAGGAAATGTGTTACAAATGTGAAGATCAGTTAAAATGAATTTTATAGAGGAATAAAGTGATATATATCATTTTATGAGTTTAAAATATCATTTTCAATCATCCAAGACTTGGAAATAGTCAAGAAACTCTTTTTCTATGCATAAAAAACTGCCCCTCATGATTGGCCTTACAAAACTATCCTAAATTTTAAAATAATCAAGTTTGATGATGAATATTTGTAGGAGGATTTAATAATAATCCCTCACATACATTTTGGAGGATCATAACCCTTCCTACCATTCTATCCATGCATGATCATACTTAGCAATCTCAAAATAGCCCTTCTCTTCACCTCTCACACTTGTCACCTTAAATTTATTAAAACCTATAATATGATCCATAAAATTATAGGAATGAAATTTTTAAGTAGTTTTAATACCATTAGTTACAATAAATTGGCCTTAAAAGGCTCCCAAAATGAAGATTCACCATTTTCTCCAAGTCCTCTCTAGCTAGCTCACTAGACTGGCTAAAAAGAAAGAGATAGAAGGAATACTTAGGAACTTATACGATTGATATAATGACCATGGGGAGTTACAAAAATTCCTAGTATTCCCTCAAAAATTGATTCAGACTCTTTTAAGTTTGCCATGCCTACAAAACACAAAAAATGGTCAAAATAAGCCCTATTCTCAATATTTTTATAGGTTCATACAATCTGATCCCATGGCTCTGATATTCATGGAGTTTGAAACAACTTTTCTTTAATAATCAAGTTAAAATTCATCCATCTAGATGCACTTTAGGCTCATTTTCACCATCATGTCTTAAAGAGGGTTTGCAAGGGTTTTAAAGTGGTTTTCATTCTTAGTATTTGTTCATAGCCATGGCACATTGTAATTATAATAAAATTACACTTGTGGATTCTTGAGGAACTCCTTCAAATTCCTTTAATTTATCAATGTCCCATGAAAATCTTGGTGGAAGTTTTAAGCACTTGAAGTTGACATTCGAGCTCATTTTTTGCTTCCGAGTGGGGTTTGAACATTTTAGGCCAAAACATGGATTATTAGAGAGTCTAATTTTTTTTTAAAAGTTATAAAACCTATGTGTATATCCTAAAATCATTCTCCAACCCTTTAAAATCTCCCTTGAATCTATAAATGGAAACTAACCCTTGTTTGGCACCATGTCTAGACCTTGTGAATAGGTCTATTTGCACCCTTGGCCAAAATTGAGGCTTTATTAGTTTCCTTATACCTCCAAATGGATTAAACATTTCATTTTAACCTCCATGTAAGTTTTAAAAGTCATTATTTCTATTTCCTAAGGCCCAAACTAAAATTGACCCTTTATTTGAGATTAGGCCTATTCGTTACCTACTAGGTTTGCATGCAACCCTCCTTGGTTAGAGAATATTGTTCAGTTCTAGAACCTATATAAAGGTTTTATATTTTTTTTTTTATGTTTTATTAAAATATAAAAACCTCCATTTGATCTTAATTGACCTCTAGTCCATCATTTGACGTACTTCAACAAGAAAAACAAGGTTTATGCAAGGGGAAAAGTGCCTCCTCTCTGAGACAAAATAGGGGGAACTTACCCTATTAGTTTTGCCAATTTTATTGTTGTGTCATATTAATAAACTAAAAATGTTACTATTTACAAAAAATTCACCCCTTGATTCCATTTTTTGGCCCTCAAAACCTCCAAATTCTAAGACTATTCAACAAAGGGCAGAAAATGCAAGGTAGGTAGGGTACAAGTTTGTTTTGCCTTTGAAAAGATACTATACTTTTCTTTGTCTCCTCATATTTATGTTAATTGGGAATTTTTATCCATATATATATATATATATATATATATATATATAGTCACTTTCCACTGTTATTCTCACTAGAACCTGCATATTCTCCCTTTTGGCCATATTATGCCTCATGCTTTGATTGAGACAGGGTCCTTTGGCTATATTTAGAGTTGGTTTGCCACATGTTTAGGTTTTAAATGTGTTTTAAATCATTTTTAGGATCTATTTATATCATTAATTTCCTTTATATAGTCCAAATTTCATGCATATAATCCCATTTAGGCACAAAGGAAGCCTACTTTAACCTCACTACATATAGTCCCTATTTGGCTAAGTTTATGCATCTCATACCTACTTGGAGGTACTCTTGAGCTTTGGATGATGGTATAAGAACAAAATTAAACCTATTTATATGTTTATAATATAATTACAATTATCATCCACCATTTTCCAAGGTTAAACTTCATCTTTTTCCCGAATGCAACTTTACTCTCAAGATTAGGCCATGCTCCTTAAAGACTAAGACATGCCATTAAGACCCTAGTTGTAGGTCAATTTTTTGATATTTTTTGATGGTTTTGAACCTTATATAAATTTTTACTAGTTAATATAACATCCTATGTTTTTAATCCAATTGAAAACTCCTCAAACCATATCAACTCCATGGACTTGATTGAGAACACCCTGACTGACTGTCATAGTCACCATGCTCTACACCTATAGGCTAATTTTGGAAAGAATTATGCCTAACTCATGATGTATTTAGGTTTATCTTGAGTCCCTTGAGGTCATTTAAGATTCACCTAGGCCAACTTCACCAATCAAACCTCATTTGGCACAAGGAGAACCCTACCTTTAACTCACTGTCAACATACCCTTAACTGACTATGTTTTATGGATTTGAGTGTTGCTTGTAGGTTAATTGAGATCACTTAGGCCATGTGTTTGACAAGGAAAAACTCCAACTATAGTTATAGTGTCCTTAAAACATATAATTTCACTTCAAACCTTCAATTTGACCATTATTAGCCGAAATGGGATAAAATTTTGTAAAATCCTATTGTAGCTTAGTGTTCCCAAGCCTATATGGATATGGGAGGGTATGTTAGGAGGTAAAAACATCAAAAAACACTTATTATTTATCATTTTATCTCATGAAAGTTATTTGGACTAGTTTATATTAATCAATCTTGGTATCATAGCTTAATATTGACAAATTGGAATGCAAATCACTTTTTCAACTATACCCTATAGATATCACTATCATAATTTAGTGATTTTTTGACAACTTTTGAGGATCTCAAATCCCATCTTCCACTCCTCATTTTTACCTAAAAATTGGCATAGGAAATTGATGTAGATATATATATAATGTGAAACAATAAAGGGCGCTTAAATATATCTTTTTCATGACATATATAATCCCAAAGAAGCCTCAAGATCTCTATTTAGTCCCTTTAGGGACATATAGACCAAAATAATAGTCACTTTCTCTTGACCTCTCAAAACCTTGTGACCCTTCTCTATCAAGATTATACCTCTCCAAAGTTAACTCCAAGTACCTTTAATTGATTTATACCATTGTGAAGGTTATTTCTTGGTCATGATGATGTCAACATACTCTTGTAGGTGAATCTTTTGACTATGTGGATTGAGATAGCCCCTTAAGAGAGCAAGAAAATGTAAGAAAAGGCCTTCCAATCACCCCAAAAACAATTTTAAACCCTTAAAACGTAACAAACATTAGGATCATCATGAAAAAAACATCAAAGAATTTTTCCCAACATGGAAAAACCACTTTCAAAGCAACTGAGATGACTGTAAATACAAACTAGGCATTTTGAAAGCATGTACAAGCCTAAAAGAGGCTTTCCCAAGTAATTTAATCTTACAAAATAATATATTAAAAAACATGTATTAGCACCTAAAAAAACCAATCTATCAAACTAAAGCAAGAAAACTTGAAACAAGTTTAAAAGGAGACCCCCTCATGGTTGAACATGCATAAAAATCTACCTATAGTGCTAGCAATTGTTCATAAAGGAGGAAACACAAAATTTTAATTTATTTATATTAAAATTAATTTCACTCATATCAAAATCCAACCCTAGAATCACTCCTCCCAACTCCACCTATACCTTCCACACTAAGTGCTTGAAGTTGACCCTCTTTTGCATACCAAGAGAAAATGGAGAAAAATGAGTTATAAACAATTTTTTTGTATTTTCATTGAAAAATTGTGGAATGGGTGTGGGGAGGTGAAGAGACACTCCACCCACGTTTTTAGCTAGAGATAAAATCATGAAAACTGTACAAGTGCCCAAAAGGGCCTAAAAATAAGGAAAAACTTCCATTTTTTTACTATAACTGACTCTTGGCTGACATCTGACTTACCATGACAAGATCTTGACCTCTTCCATATTTAAAATGACCTCAGTGACAAATTTTCCCTCTTGGAAGTTTGTACAAGTCAATAAATGGGCTAGAAAGTGGACAAAAGACCCCTTTTTGCACATGAGATATAACTAATGACCAATTTATGATTTGTAAACCATTTGAAACATGATATATACCATGTTAATAAAAAATGATATAAAATGGAAATTTGACCAACTTTGACAAGGGTTTGACTAGGTTTGACTTTGGCCATTTCAAGTAGGGTGAGCTTAGATAAGGAATAGGACAAGGCCAAATAAGGTAATAGGCCAACAATGACACCCTAGAAGACCAATAAAAATTTCTCCAAAAGTTTGAAATAGTAGGCATTAACCTCATTTGACTAGAAGTAAAATTTGGTCAATAATTTGGTAACTCCTAGGGGTAATATGCTTGCCTATATTAAAGACTAGTAGCTTTATCCTATCCATTGAGCAAGGGAGTCAGAATGCACCTAGTAATAATAGTACCAGACCTTGCATTGATAAACAAGACAAATAATCTTACCTCAAACACATAAAGGGAAAGAGCAACACACAAAAGGACACATCAAAATAAGGATACAATAGAAAGGAAACAAACATGTACATTTCTCTTGTTCATACCTCACTTCCTAGATCAAAAGGGAATTACCTTAGGTCTCCTTCCTCATTAGATGAGTGAGGATGCCAAGCATGCTTCTTCTTGGATGGGGTTTTAGATGAATCTTACCTTATTTTTTCTCTTTTATTTTGTACATCATCTAATGGAGTCATCTCCCATGCATTCTCAAATTATTTAAGGTCTTGTTGAAACTCAAAGCATGCCTCAAACTATTATCCCTTCATCTTGTCATGACAAGTCTAAAAATCCATGTATGGGACAACTTGTTGCAAGTTTAACTCTCATTGAAGGATATGATCATCCTTTTATGTTATCATAATCTCTTCAAACTCTTCAAGTAACATTGTATCAAAACCATTTGTAAGTGTTTCTTTTTGGAATTCTTAATAGAAGTTGGTGGAGGTGGCTGCATAGGTGGATGCAAAAACAAGCTCCAAATCACTTTCAAAAAGCCTAAGATCATCATTTATTTCTCTATTATGATCTAGGATCTCTTCATGAAGATAATTTTTTACATATATTTTCTCTTCCTCATCATGAGCTTTCTTGTCTTGGACCTTAGTCTTTTCCTCCTCATACTCTTTGAACATTTGCATGTAAATCTGCCACATGTCCTGCCTTTGATACACATATTCTTGTTTGTCATGGTTAGTCATCTCCAAGTTATTTGTAGGTTCTTTAAGAGCTTCAAATTCATAAAATATTCTCTTAAATATTTTCCATATATCATCATCCTTTGGCTGGCCTACATCATGAAAAGGAGAAACAAAAAGGCCATTTCCTCTACTTCTTTAGATTCAAATAGAACTTCCTTCAAGGCATCTTTTCCAACACAAGGAGGATATTCTTTCATATATTCACATCTTGACCTCTCCTCACCATCATTCAACCCTTATCCATCTTCAATCCAATCTGATATTTCAATATCATCCTCCCTCCTAGTGACATCAACATTAGGCACTTCAAAAATAGGGAGTTTGGCCAAAAGGGATTTCCAAGTAGCAATACAATTCTCAACATTATGAGGTAAAAATTGATTAGTTATAAGGGGTGAAAATATGGGTTCAATATATTCTTGAGGAGGCATGGGAAGTATTTTAATGGTTCTACATTTATCTTACCTAACAACTTCTCTACTTAATCATGATTTGTTCCTTTCTATATGAGCTGCCATCAATTATTTCCATCTTGGGAAGGTAGGTTTAAGGATGTTTTCATAGGATTGAGAGGTTTATGAATAGGTGAAGGAAATTTTTATTTAACTTGGAGTTTATTTGTGATTGGTACCTTGATTATAAGTTTGATAAGTATGTTTAAATAATTCACTTTCAACTACCATAATAGATTTCCTCCACATCTGATTTACCAACTCAATTTACCTTTTAAGGTGAGCTTCAAAACTCAATCCTTCTTCTTCAAAATATCCTCTAAGTGTACCAATATGATCCATCATGATATTCTCATTCCCTTAGCTAATTTCTTAAATGGGTTTCTAAGAGGAGAAGTTTCTAGGAATGGATAAAGAATTTGGGACACTTTGAGGCTGCCAAGATGGAGTTTGTTCATAAGTTCTCAACCTTTCTTCTAGATGGAAGATCAAACCAAAAATATCATGCATATAATTATAAATACATGGAAAACTACATTTTTATATAGGGATCCATTCCCTTTTTACTTGATCCAAATCATCGCTCATACACTTGACATAAACACTAGGGATAATTTGACCACAACCATACCTAGTGTCAAAGTTTAACATATAGTCTTGATAACCAAGGAGAGCCCTTTTTAAACTAATAATTGAATGGATTAGAGAGGATATAGGTGAGATACATGGAGAAAAAATTTGATAATGCTGGTAATTGTCAACATATGCATGATGGGGATCATGACAAGGTTGGCCAAGCACTTGCTCATAATTAAGGGGAAGAGGCAAAGCTGGACATAACTCCTCAACTTATGTTAAAATAAGCTCAAACTCATAATTCTCAATGAATTAATTCACAAAAAGAGTATGAAACAAGAAAAAAACTTTCAATATGTATACCTATACTTCTCAACCAATATGTATGTACTTGGAGTAACCATTGGTGCTTAGTCAATTGTCTTTAAAGGCTGGTATCTTGAGAAGAACACCAAAACTTCTCGAGGAAAGGACATCTAGTCCCACCTAGCATGCCAAAAACTATTGTCACTTGATCTTGCACTGAATGAGGATATGGGACAATCTTCTCCTCATTCAAGTGAAATAATTTAACCACCTTAGGGTTGTGGTTATCCCTATTAGGAGGTGGATCTCTAGATTAGGGGCTAACTCCCATTGATGCATCACTTAAGCTCATATCCTACTTCTAACACTTGGGGATGAAAAGGGTTAGGGATAACATGAAAGTAAACCTAAATAATGGAGGTTAGGCACTAAATATTTTTCCCTAATCAAACCTTTATCATTCACTTTTAAGCAAGGACAACTTACACATATACTTCATTCAATCTTAGTCTTCCCTCTTACATCAATGATTCAACATAGGGTTCTAGAGATAACATAGGCTAGGAGGAATAAAACATAGGATTTATAAGACAATCTATTAGATATAATACTCACATATACCTACATTCTCTTTAGACACTTCTTGTTGACCTACAAGAGAGAGATCACAAACACACAAGGTACTAAGGAGACTAACATGTGAAGGTAAATAAAACATACACGTACACAAAACCAACTACCATCATGTACACTTAGTGAAATATTTTAATGAGATAATAATAAACTGTATTTATTGATTCAAATAAAAAATACGGTATGGATTCACCATACCCAAGTAGAGAAATCCATATAAATGGCCAAGAAGGCCCAATTTATAGAACGTGGAAGAAGAGAGAGAGAGAGAGAGAGAGAGAGAGAGAGAGAGAGAGAGAGAGAGAGAGGAGAGAGAGGAGAGAGAGAGAGAGAGAGAGAGAGAGAGAGAGGAGAGAGAGAGAGAGAGAGAGAGAGAGAGAGAGAGAGAGAGAGAGAGAGAGAGAGAGAGAGAGAGAGAGAGAGAGAGTTGAAGAGGCACAAGGACATGTGTCACCAATGTGAAAATAAATTAAAAATTCATGGGAGATAGGAATGGGGTGATAAATATCATTTTAGGAGTTAAAAATATCATTTTAAATCATCCAAGACCTACAAATAGTCAAGAAACTCCTTTTCTATGCACATAAAACTACCCTTCATGATTGGCCTTACATAATTATCCTAAATTTACAAATGATAATTTTTTATGATGAATATAAGTAGGAGGGATTACTAAGAATCCCTCACATTAATTGGGGAATATCTTGACCATTCTTATCATTCTATCCATGCATGATCATACTTCGCAGTCTCAAAATAGGCCTTTTCCCTTCACCTATCACACTTGTCACCTTGAATTTCTTCAAAACTACAATATGATACATAACATAAGAGTAATGAAATGTTTAACTAGTGTTCATACCATTATCTACAATAAATTGGCCTTAAAAGGCTCCTAAAATGAAGATTCACCATTTTCTCTAAGTCTTCTCTAGTTGGCTCATTGGACTAGCTAAAATGAAAGAGCTAGCAGGAACACTTAGGAGATTATACATTTGAAATAATGAATATGGGGGCTTATAAAAATTCCTAATATTCTCTCCAAAATTTATTTGGTCTCTTGTAGGTTCACCATGCCTACTTAACACAAAAAAATGGTAAAAATAAACCTTATTTTTCACTATTCCATATAGCTCCATACAATCTAATACCATGGAATTGATCCTCATGGAGTTTTAAACAAATTATATTCAACACTCATGGTCAAATTCATCCATATTGATGCAATTTTAGGCTCATTTTCACCATCAGGTCATAAAGAGGGTTTACAAGGGTTTTAAACTTATTTTCATTCTTAGCATTCATTCATAGCCATGGCATATTGGAATTCTGATCAAATTCCACTTGTGGCTTCTAAAGGATATTTTTCAACTTCCTTAAATGGCTCAATGTCCCATGCAAATATTGGTGGATGTTTTAAGCACTTGAAGTTGACATTCAAGCTCATTTTTTCTTCCTAGTGGGGTTTGGACATTTTAGGCCAAAAAATGGCTTATTGGAGAGTCTAACTACAAAAAAAATCAATTTTTTTTTTATATCCTAAAAACATACTCCAATCCATGTAAAATTTCCCTTGAAGCTATAAATGGAAGCTAACCCTTGTTTGGCACCATGTCTAGACCTTATCAATAGGTCTGCCTATACCCTTAGCCAAACTTGAGGCTTCAGTAGTTTTTGTCTACCTAAAAATGGCTTCAAAACTTCATTTTAGCATTTATGTAATTTTTCCAAGTCATTTGGGTGCTTTCCTAAGGCCCAAACTAAAAGTGACCCTTCATATGAGATTAGGCCTATTCCTTGCCCACTAGGTATGCATGCAACCCTCCTTGGTTAGAGCATAATGTTAGGTTTCATACCCTATATCAAGTTTTTATATATTATTTTACATTTTTTTCAACTATAAAAATGTAAATTTGAGCTTACTTTACCTCTAGTCCATCATTTGACCTCCATCAACAAGAAAAACAAGGTTTATGCAGGGGCAGAAGTGCCCCCTGTTTGAGACAAAATAGGAGGAACTTACCCTATTAGTCTTGAAAATTTGATTGTTTTGGAATCTTAATAAAAAAACAAAGGGTAATTTTTACCAAAATTTCACCCCTTTATTCCAAGTTTTGACCCTCAAAACCTTCAAATTCCAAGACTAGTCACTAAAGGGTAAAAAATGTAGGGTAAGCAGGGTACAAGTTTGTTTTGCCTTTGAAAAGGTAGTCTCCTTTGATCTGTCTCCTCATATTTATGTTTATTGGGACTTTTTATCCATATATAAACCTTTTCTAAATCACTTTCCAACGTGATTCTCACTAGAAGCTACATATTCTCTTTTTTGGCCATATTAGGCCTCATGCTTTGACTGAGAAAGGGTCCATTGGTTGTATTTAGAGTTAGTTTGCCACATGTTTATGTTTTAAAGGTTTATTAAATCATGTTTATGATCTATTTTTATCATTACTTACCTTTATCTAGGATAAATTTCACACATATAGTCCCCTTTAGGCATAAAGGAAGCCTACTTCATCCTCACTACCTATAGTCCCTATTTGACTGAGTTTATTCATCTCATGCCTACTTGTAGGTACTCTTAAGCTTTAGATGATGGTATAAAAAGAAAATTAAACCTATTTATATGTTTATAATCTCATTGCAATTTTCATCCACCATTTTTCAAGGTCAAACTTCATCTTTTGTACTGATTCATCTTTACTCTCAAAATTAGGCCATGCTCGTTAAGAATTGAGATAGGCCCTTAAAACCCTGGTTGTAGGTCATGTTTTGAGATTGTTTGATTTTTTTGGAACTTATCTCCATGTTTATTATGTCAAATACCCTACTATGTTTTAATCCAATTGGAAACTCCTAAAACCATATCAACTCCATGGACTTGATTTAGAACACCCTGACTGACTGTCATAGTACCATGCTCTACCCCTATAGGTTAGTTTTGGCAATAATTAGGCTTAGATCATGATGTATTTAGGTCTATATTGAGTACATATAAAAATTTATTTAAAAGTTTTAAATAGTATGGGTTTACCTCATTTTACTAGAAGTCAAATTTGGTCAATAGTTACATTATTATTTTGGTTTCAGACTTGTTCAAAATTTCAAAATAATTAAATATTAGTTGTATGTGGAAATTTTTAAGCCAAACCAAGTTTATTTTTTTTAATGAATTATATGTTTTTTCTATTTTTACTTTATGGAGTCTATTTATCTATTATGTATTAGACCCCTTGCATTTTATTATTTTACAATCAGATACATCTCTTGGGCTGAGCAATGGACTTTGGATAGACTTTCTAGTCTTACTAATTGGATATAATAAACCCTGATTTATGTTGTAAATCATCTTCTATAAATATCCAATGTATGCCTTAGGTATTACTCAGGCCAATTGGTTTGGCTTAGTGTTATGGTTCTATGTTTACTGCATTGCTTTTTTTGTCTTTGTTGACTATTTTCATAAGTCCTTACTAGTGGCTCAGTATCTTTCATATATCTCTTACCTCACCTAAGTACCTAGTTGTTGAAACCATCCTTAAAGCTAATTGTTGGGGAGTTAAGGTCCATCAATGGTTGGGCTCATAGGGCTAGTTTTGAGGGGTGTTGCACTTGATGTATTCATCCTTCTCTATTGATGTACATGGACTTGTGTGAAATGGCATGTTTCTTGGCCATGTCAGTTGGTACCTAATTATTAATAAGCATGTTGGATTTTAGTTGGCTGCCCATTTTATGTTATGGTTACATTTTCTTACCTATTCTACCTTTTAACATTTATTATGTTGTAAAAGAATAATATTATATTTGACATTGTTAGTAGTGGGTAGAAATTAATATGGTAACATAGATCATGTATATTTAGCCAGCTATATTTATTTATTCATCATGCATTTATATAGGATTCAATCTCTATATTGAAAACATAGATATAACTCAGTTATAGTATGTTTTACTTTGATTATTATAAATTTTTGAATACATATTAGATAACATGGTGATTCACTTATTGATGTGGAATATGCATGAAGATGTAAAAAGTTAAATTTGAACTAACAACAATAGTTAAGTTTTTCAGTGAATTTCCTACACTTGTATATTACATGTTATGGTGGAAGGATGTATATTTAGCCTTGTAGTTGTCTATTCCAGTTATTGTACTTGTTTTAAATGCCTTTAATATTAACCTTATTGTGTTGAATTTGGTTGTAATTAGCTACTAGTTTAGCTTATTTCATAGATATGAATAACAATGTAATTTCTTGGCTTAGTATGTAGCTCTAAATGATTATGAATATGATTCATTTTATTATTTTATATTGGTATTAAATATATAGTGAAATGAATTATTAACTTATGTGGATGTCATGTTTTACATGTGGATGGTATGTAATGTTCATTTTTATTGAGCATAGTTAACACTTGTTGATATTACCTTATTGTATAGCAATGTATGTATGAATAAATGTATTAATTTATGCCAATGATCTTAAACATAGGATGAAACATTCTTGTTTTTAATTTTAATTGATATGCATACTGAGAGATACATCTATTAATCGATGACATCCTTGTGTGAGAGGATGTCAATGGATAATAGATGTTACTTTCCTTATCATGGTTTAGATTTATTATCATCTAATTCTAGTTATATGATAACTCTTAAATTGTAGCATTGTTATTGAATACATGACCCCTATCATGTTTAAAACCTTGGTTGAAACAAATTGTTGTAATTGGATTATGCAATCAATTTTCCCTTGATAATAAAATCAAAGAAATATTAAAATGGTAATGGATGTATTGATGGTTGTGGTCATACTTTAATGAGCATATTTATATTTCTTAATTAATGAAATAGAATATCCTTATTGATTTTTTTATATGGGTCTATATTATGGATTATGGATCCTACCAATAAGGGTGTTGTAGTGATTTAAATATATGGCATGTTTCAAAAAGTTTATGGTTTAGTTGTTTATAATTTATCCCTTGATTATGGGAAGGATGGTCATATTATCATTGATGCTTTCATGATAATAGATAGTCATTGGTTATAGTGGATATTTGTGTTTAAATTTTATAAGACTACCTTGACAATGAACTTATTGATATACCTTGTGTTGTGATTATTAAAATGTGAATAATCCTTATGATTGACAAATAATCCCAAAATGGGAATGGGAATTTAATAAGCTATGAAAACCTTAATGTTTAAAATTGGATATATTACTAAATAATCCTCGTAGGTTGAAAGTTATCAAGTTATGACTTTTCCCTTTGGTCACTCATGCTAACGGCTGAAAGTTTGTAAGTATTGAATCTTGTGTGGGTGCACACATGTCAATTGGTTGGATTGAATACCTATGTTTTATTCATTAAATTAATATTTAAGTAAAGGATAAGCAAGTGGAATTTAGGTGTAATAACCCTATGGCTGGCTTATGGGATGGTATATCTATATCATAAGAAGTAATTGGTCTCATAATTCCATTTGTATGCTATGCACTAGGATGTTCATGTAGGTGATGCCATCTACCTTGAGCTAATTTTTGTGTGTCTCATCTAATTTATTGATAACTATTCTCTCATTATGGAGTTATGACCTATGTGTGACCTTCATCAAATAAGTAGCAATGGTGCAATGTTCACCAAGACCTTTAGATCATGGTATAGTGATCAATGGGGGTAGTACAAGGACTATTCCTTGATTGAGTGAATTCCCAAAGGTTATGGACTCTTAAGATTATGTCGTGTTGGTATTTAGTAATGGATTATAAATCTCTACTCGCTGATCACATGATGTGGTAAGACTTGCATGATCAAGTTAGTGGAATGTTGGTTGTTAGGTATTAGAACTTTATGTTTTGACTGTTGAGATGCATTGTGTTTCATTAAGGTTATGAAATGGGTGCTAAATGTTATTCCATTATGCAGTCTAAAAGTCATCTCCAAACATTTTTTTTTGGGGTTGTTTCATCTAGTATCAGAGCTTGTGTTTTAAGGGTTTTTCATGAATTTTGGACACATTGAATTAATTTTAATATAAATTCTTGAAAAGGTTGGTTGAGCTTTTTGTGTGTTTTTTCATACCTTTACAAAGGTTTGTGTTTGCATATTATACTTTTGGGTGGCTGAAATAGACATAATAATGATGTGCATATTCTTTTGAAATCTTATTTTATATCATCATATATGTGTATGCATGTCGATGGTTGAATAATGTTTGTATGGTTATGCTACCTTGTTGATATTGAATTGGCACATTGTATGTCTGAGTGCATACTAAACCATGGTTGAATTATATACCCCGTGTGGACAAATATATGTCTTATATACTTTTAGAAGGCTATGTATGATCTTTATAAAGGCACTTAGCCTCTTAGGTGAAATAAATAGTGCTTTGTTATATAAACCTAAAGTGTTAGAAATTCATGTATTATAGAATATATGTGTGTGCAAAAATTGGTAAATTTATGAAATGAATTTTTTATGCTTACCATAGCCTTGGCTGGGTCAACTCTTCCATAATCAAGTTGCATTGGGACAAACATCATCTATTAACTATTGAAATTTCTGGGTACGTTGATAGGATATTGGTGATTATCTCTTCACCCTTAGAATTGAGGTAATGACGTTCGGTATCTATTGTTGACTTGTATGGCCAAGTCATCAGTAGATTCTTAGAACATTATGACCTCAGGAAAACCAAGGGTTGGGCCTAAACTTAGAGGGTTGTATAGGGTGAGAGTATATGATTTACATGGGTAAATTAGTAAGGATTGGGATATCTGCTTGAGGAGGAACATCTTAAGTTGATTTAGAGCTTGATCTTGTTTATGATTTTGGCCTCTTTTGAGTTAAATGGAGAAGCATGTGGCTTCATAATTTTAAAAGTCTGAAATTTTATTGTGTGTAATGTTTATTTTGATCATAGGTATGTTTGCATCTATGATGGTGTTTTGATCATGGATATGTTTTACATCTGTGATAGTTATTTTGATCATGAATAGATTGGTTTTCATGAGGATGTTATGATAACCATGGATATGCTTTACATCCATGGGGATGTTTATGTTGATTTTGGATGAATTATTTTTTTCAAGTCTACCTAATTGGAGCTTTGGTATGTTTTGATATCCATGAGGATGTATATTATGATATTAGATGTCTTACATCTATGAGGATGTTTATTGTGAAGTTTGATTGAACTTGATGATTGTGTAAAATTGTAATTTTCATGGTAGTGATATAACATTCACCTTGTGCCATGGCTAAGCCCACCCTTTCCTAAAGTTATGTTGCATCAAATCATGCATCACCATTCATCCTTTGAATTATTATATTAAGTCAAGTAGAATAATTATGATGTAATCTTGTTGTTGGAATTACGAGACAATGCCTTGGTGGCCATTGAAAGCTTGCATGAGAAATCCATCTGATGATGTTGAGGTATAGTATCTTGGGAGGTTCAAGGGTGAAGCTCAAGCCTGGAGGGCCTAGTGGGGTGAGTGTGACTAACTTGATTGGGAAATTTAGAGAGTTTTGGGGCTCTCTTATTATTATCAGGTAGCGTGATCCATCTATCCATGATGCATGAACAATGTTTGTAAATTTATTAAACTCATGGAGATAGATTTTATGGGTTCTTTTAAAACATAACCTTCATTGAGAGAAGTTGATCCTAATCCAATATCTTGGGACTAGTCATATTGTACTATATGATAGATATTTGGGGTCATTTGGATGGCATCTCAACATTAGGTGACCTAATAGGAGTCATGGACCCTTTTTCTTCACTATCATGTGTGTTAAGTATTATGATGTGAAGGTACCTTAGCATAATTATTATAACACCTGAGTCATGTATGCATGATCTATTTCATGTGGTTCCTCTTGGTATGTTAAACTATTGTGTGTTGTGTAAACTACTACATTTTGTTGATTATGATTAAATCATGTAAAATTTGTATTTTCACTATACTATGTATATGTAGTTAACTTGTGGAATTTCACATTTCCTTATCCATATCAACATTGGTGTATGAGTATTTTATATAAATAATTGTATGTTGTTAACTACAGAATGTGTGAATGATGATAAATCACTATGAAAGGGAGTCTCCCACTTCCAAAACAAACCCTGTGTCCCATACCTTACTCTATGCTTTTTTTAAAAGGGATATATGAGTATTTTGTGTACATACCTGGGAATAAATGTGACTTGTGTCATTAACATATTGGCATGTTTTAATGTCACCATAATCTACTCATATGATGTATTTTCCCCTCTTGAAAACCTACTTTTATTGATTGAAATATG
The DNA here is from genome assembly GCA_037957365.1 of Torreya grandis. NCBI lineage: Eukaryota > Viridiplantae > Streptophyta > Pinopsida > Cupressales > Taxaceae > Torreya > Torreya grandis. Next base: position 14,770 of record JARHVA010007977.1, on the reverse strand, counting down.
CCAAGGTATAATGTTGTATTGTATGGTGTAATCTCACATCACTACACTAATATTGAGTATAGTTGAAAATGTGAGGTTGAGGGTAATAAGCATCTCATCCAAAATGATTTTGACTGGGTATGGGCCAGGAAGTGGAGTCTCTTATAGGCTAAAAATCCACTTTCCCCTTTACACAAGTAACCACTTGATTCATTTAGAGTGTGCACCATGTGTCTCATGAGTTGGCCTTGGAATATTAGTGAATAATGGTCACTTTATGAATTTAGTATTCCTTTAACTACCTCTTGATGGTTTTGGTAAAAGCAAGCTTTGTGAAATCTTATTGTTTAAACCTTGTGAAGCACTAATTAGACCTAAAATTATGACATTTATGCTAATCAATAAGGGGGTACTTGTTAAAATACATGCATGTGTTGTCTTATAGGTGAAACATGATATGGTTCAAGTATTATTTTTTTATACTTATTAGAGATATTCTAGGATGAATATGTCTATTTGTATTGCTTTAAAAATTATAACTAGAATGTATGTTGATTTTGTACTCTAAAAGAGAAACATAAATCCCTGATCAGGTGGTGTCAAAAATCTTAGGTACCCACTTAGTTCTTGGATAGAGTGATTAAATTTGAGTAATGCCCTTAGATAACTAGTTTTAAGTGGTGGGATTGGTATCCTTGGACCATCATGTGAGCTCACATGTGTTGGAAAGCATATTGTAATCCTTTTATTTGCATGTGATTCTTGGTATGGATTCTTCGATGTTCAATGTGGTTGGTTGGGACACTGTACTAAACTCTAGATGGTTTATGATGTAAGGTAGTAACCATAACAATATGGATTACTACCTTTGTGTAACAAAATTTTGTAGTGAAAGTTATTAAGATTATGCACATGGAATAATGTTTTTAATAGAATATTTCCACTCTTAAGTTAAATTTTAGTTTCAATTTGGTGGGATTGGGTGATTATGATTATTGACCTCATATTGTAGGTTTGTGTTTGTTGACACAAGTGATTATGATCCTAGTAAATTTTTATATTCATATTGTTAATCTAGTTTAGATAATTAATTTTTAACTTGTTGAACTTTGGATATATTTTCCTACTTGGGAGTGATGATAACACTCTTATTTGAAAGCCTTTGAAGGTAAGTGTAAGCTACTATGTTTGTGAACACTATATGCTTATAATGTTTTATTATTTCCTTCATAAGAGGATGGCATAGTTAATGCCAACAATATTATTTTGAAATTAACAATTGTTGCCTTAGAATTGATGACTGATGTAAGCATAATTGGTTTGGTGAGCCTATTTTTAGTTAGTTTTAGCAAATTCTAATGTTATTAATGGCCTTATAAGGCATGACATTTGGAAAAGTTCAAACCAAGTTGGGATATATGGTGGAATATCCATTTTAATAGTGTTGTTTAAGTGTTGTTCTACTATATCAATGTCATAAAGTACACATGAAGTTAAGAAGGAGGCCATTACTCAACCCAATGTAATGTAAAATATTGTTGTCCTAAGGGAAAAAAATAAGAATGCTGACAAGATAAGGCTGAGGAATTTTCCACCCCTCATCTAGTGAAATTATTGTGAAGTAGTGTTAATTAGTTTATTTATACAATTTCAGAGAATATTGTTCTTCAATGTTGATAGTCATCAAGATGGCTCCTCTTTAAGGAGGGGAAGATGTCATGAATTGACCATGTGGCCTACTGAATATATGTGATTATAGATTGTTTTATCATTTTTTGATAGCACTAGACTAATGATAATTGATGTGGGTTCTATTTTAGATGGTTGAGATATGAGATATCTCAAGTACCTATTATGATTATGCCATGTCATAGTTAACACTCACATTGGATTCATTTTATCTTAATATGCATACTACTTACACTAGATTCACTTTATCCTATCATATATATGCTACTTTAGCTTAGTTACATTATTATATGTTGTTGATTTATCATGTCTCACTAATGTAGATTGACATTGATTACTCTTGCAACTATTGGTTATGTTCACAGGGCATGTTTGGGATCATGGTCATTAGTATTGATTCTAGTCCCTTTATAGCTATAGATGTTTATACTTGATTTATTATTTAATGTTTAATTATTCATTGTGAATTCATTATTTATTATTAGTTATATCAACATCATTCTAATACTATTGATGTCCTATTTGGTAAAAATAGGAACTAGGCCATGAACTAGGCTCAGTGGTGGGTTTGGACATCTCATGTATACTTGCGAGTAATTGAGTAGTCAAAATTGACTCTGATAAGTATAGCATGTATGATATGGTACTGAGCCACCATTGTCTATATTTTTATATTGTTACTAGTTTTCATCTTTTATTGGTCTTGCCATATATTTGTGTGTATGTGTGTCTGTTGTTATGGTTCTTTGTTTTGAGTATCAATTTTTGGCATCATTATTTTTTCTTGCCTATCTTTGTGTGCTTGAGGTCATTTTTCATGTTTGGTTATCCTACTTGAGTGTCATGGACACTAAATTTTAAGCTGTATGAAATGGCTTGTCTTATTAGCCTAGTTGGTTAGGTTTGACCAGGCCCATATGGGTCTCTTGAGCTTGGAGAATGTCACTAGTAACCCCTTCATGGACATTTGACCACCTAAGGCATCGGTCAACATAATGATTTTTGTTAATCATTATTTTATGATTTTTATTAATTATTATCTTATTATTATGCTTATTATTTTGTTATTATTAATCTTGTGTGAACATAAAGGATTTGTTTTGCTATTATTATTATTGTTGTTGTTGTTGTTTTTATTACTTTATTAACTTTGTCAACTGTTATTTATTAATTATTTTATTGTTTATTCTTATATAATCAATTTATGTTTTGTTAATTATTTATTTTAATGATTTAGTTAATTAATATTTATTTAATAATATTATTTTTTATTACTTATTTAATTTTTTATCATTTTATTATGGACTTAAGAAATTTTTAAATATAGTTATTATTTTACTATTTTCTAGCATACTTGGGTTTTGATTGGGTGCTGGAAGAAAAGGACTTAGCTCTTTCTTTGAAGGATTTTATTTTTTGTTTTTTCCTATCTTCTTGCTTTTGGGTGTGGCTTGGGGGACACTGCAAGGTAGGAGGAGCTCAAATGTTGGGTGGAACTTTTTTTTTCCTAGCCTTGGATTTCCAAATTGTATTTTGCTTGTTTAGATATTTTATTACTTTGTGAAGAGTGGAGGGTGTTGATTTTTCTTTGAATGCCTATGTGGTAAAATAAGTGAAAACAAATGAAAACATTATATTTTTTCCTAATCCACAAATAATGTTTAAATGCTCTGTATACTCAGGTTTGGATATAAATATTAAATGTATCAAAGAGAATATGTTTTCCTCTTTAATATAATAACAAATGTTGGCTCAAAATTTATTTTTGCCTAGGAATTTTATATTACGTTTTGGCTGGTAGGTATATCTTATTACTCTATGAATAGTTATAGGCTTGGCACTAGGGCATGGGGAGAAAACAAAGGGATTTTTTAGTTTATTCTACTTCCTTGCTTTGGGCATAACTTTAGGGGATGAATGGGCAGGGGTTCAAAACCCCACAAGGGCACTAATATAGGGAAGGCCAAGAAAAGGCATGGATAAGAGAAAGAATTTGGTGGTTATGGGAAGGTATACACTTGACTGAAAGGGGTGAACTTGCATGAGAAGCAAGCTACAATAAGAGTGAAAGACCATGGCTCTTAGCCTGAAAACCTATGGTTTTTACAAAGTGTCATATGTTTCTAGGTATGAGGATCTTTTTTATGAAGGGAATATGGTTTAATTTATTAATATTTCTCCAATGAAATATGTGAATCATTTCAGATTCATGTGGAAGTCTTGATACTTCACCTATGAATTTGTAATGGCCATATTTGATTTAAAAATTGAATTTCTCCTTATTGGGTGCCATGAGTTAATTTGCCTTTGATTTTATAACTACATTTTGTCAAATGTATGACATTTTTAAACTATATTTTTTAAATAATTATGTTTTGTGTTGTGGGGCTCGACCTTGGAAATTTGATGAAGATACAAGTAAATAAACGACATTGAAACTTTTAAAAATTATATGGGTAAACTTAAATTATGTTAATTAGAAAATGACTATATTTTGGAAATTAATAAAACCTATTGTAATTTTATATAGAAACTAGTAAATTTTCCAAACAAGTCCTGAAATCATGGTTTTTCCATACTAACCCTAAATGGAGTATTATAGCTATGGGTTTTATTATAAGGACATGTTTATTTGAGACTTTGATGCCTTCCTCTTTATGTGATTCTATTTACACTTATTATTCTAGATATCATATGTAAATAATGGTAGATTTTTAGAATCTTTGACATCTTCCTGATATATGATTCTATTCATACTTCTGTAATCATTGGCTATCCCTTTGACACTGCACCCTTTGCTATTCATATCTCTTCTTAGATTTTAATTTTTGTGTTGGATTATTTTATTATCCAAAAGTATTTTGATTTTAGTTAGTTTTGTTTAGTTTTTAATAAATGAGTTGGTTCAGAAGAATTGGTTTTATCCCATACCCACCTAGTGAAAGTTTTATATTCTTTTACTTTTCTTTGTAAAAAATTCAAAATAATACTATACAATTTTTTGTGGAAAATAATTCATGATGTAATATATTTGTTTTTTGCTTGATGATATCTAGGACAATAGTGGTATCAGATCCAACAAAGTTTTTTTAAAAAAAAAGATATGAATTCAAAAATGGAAAGAGAGAAATAGTATCGAGAATATTTTTGGAGAAGAAATACATTGAATATATAGAAAACAAAAGACCAAATTCTGTGTATAACATAACGTCAAATGGTGATCATGTGACTAGGTAATCTTTATGGTTTTCAACATTATGGATACATTATAATGATCAAATTTATGTTTTGACACTTATTTATATGATTTTTTCAAACAAATGTATTACAAATGATGTATCAATGTGCATTTTTGGTTGAAACTGATACCTTCAAAATGCAAGTTTTTCCCTATTTTATTATGATTGTATTCTCAGAGAACATATAGTCTCTCAAAAATCCTAAGATCATTTGTAAAATGGAAGCTATTTCTAAGGTAAATGCAAAACCTTGACAACATTCCTTACTTTTTTGCATCATGGTTAAAATTGTGAGTCTCATTTTTGACACTAGACGCCTAACTCCTAAAAATTATAAAGAATAATCAATGAACATGGAAAACACATTAATATTCAATGACCTATGGGACATTATTGAAAAATAACCAAAATTACCCACTGAAGTCACAAAACTTGAAGAATTTCACAAACATGACAGATTAGCTCTTGCATGGTTAAAATCCACTTGTAGTGCACAAGTCATAATTCACATAGAGGTGACTAAATTTGAAGCTTAGAAAACATGGGAAGATATAAAAGACTTGTACGATAAAAAACCTACTTACAATAAAATTGATCTACTCATGTAGTTGTTTAACACTAAAATCACTAATGATGAAGATGTTTTAGAATATGTGTCATGCATTAAGAATTTCAAAACAAGAATATGGAACTATTTGTGGAAAATTTCATGATGAAATGCTCATTTCTATTTTTTTAAATGGCCTTAGCCCAAGCTATAGGAAATTTCTAGAGATGTTATAGCTTAGTGATAAGCTTAACAAATCTACATTTGATTTGATTTGTGAGTTTCTCACTCAATGTGAATAACAATTTATAAAGAAGAAAGAAAAACCTATTGAGCATGCATACTATACCAAAATAAGAAATCCATTGTATGAGCCCAATAGAAGACACAAAGAGAAAAATAAAAAATCTCATAGGCACACTTCTAGGCATAAGAGTCATTCTAGACGTAGAGATCATTCAGGCTCTTCAAAGCATAGACATCATTCTGCTTCTCCAAAGCATTAACATCACTAGAAATATTCACATGGACATAAACAAAATCACAAGAATTCTTCTTCATATGGTTATTCTTCCTTTAGTTCTAGTGGATGTGAGAGAATATGATATAATTATGGTGGCATATGACATCTTTCTATAGAGTGCCCCTCTAAAAGGAGGTCTTCTCAACATCAATAGAAGGTAGAAGCAAGCATTGTTGATCACTCCAGTCACTCTAGTCACTCTTATAGATATTCTTCTAAATCTTATTCTAATGTATGGGATAAATATGAAGTTACTTGATCTATACTTTATGAATATATATTTTGAGATAGTGATTCCCTGATCTTGTGCCAGCTGCTAGGCTCAAGATTGGGATTTGATGTAGTAGTATTTTTTGGCTTGTGTACTTTGCTTTCATAGATGTAGTGTTGATATGATATTTTATGTGGGTAATTTCAATGATTTATACTTGGTTTATTTTTTTTTATAGCTTCTTACCTCTCTCTTGATAGGGTATAAGATATTTCATATTATTTTTTATCAGTCATCAATGATGTGTGGTATGAGTCAGCATTGTGTTGCTAGCATTGTTAATGCTAAGCAAAGGCCTATGGGAGATGTTGGTGATTATTGGGCATTAGTTGAGATGTGCCATACATATTAAAAAGGGAAGCCACTTGTTGGATGGATTCTACATGAAGATTGATGTAATTGGATAGTGCATGATCATGTTCTAGTATAATTGGGGATGATCAGGATGTGGATCAGTCTAGGATGCATAGTGTAACAATTGTAATTGTGGAAAAGTCTACTTGGATAACTCATAGTTCCTAGCTCCAATCTTTCTATACCCCTTTGGATCAAGGGGAGTTTATTGGATTATTTTTTGATCCAAAAGTATTTTGTAAATTAGTTTTGTTTAGTTTTTAATAAATGAATTGGTTCATGGGAATTGGTTTTATCCCATAACTACTTGGTGAAAGTTTTCTATTATTTCACTTCTCTTTGTAAAAAAATTTGAAATGATACTATATAGTTTTTGTGGAAAATAATTCATGATGTAATCTATTTGTTTTTTTTTTTTATGATATCTAAGCTAACATTTTGGATTATAATAAAATCGATTTACCCATGCTAATTGTAAACCTCCATTTTACTTATGTTGTGATATAAGAGCATTACCTCCATCAATGTAAATATAGTATGTAAGCTTGAATAGGTGTCAAATAATCCTTGTCATGAAGGGAATAAGCATTTTAAATACCTAATAAGGTCCTAGGTAGTCTACATAAGTGTTATAATAACTAAGAAGTCATATTCTAGAGCTATATGTAAGAGTTCAATTTTTCCCTCCAAAACTTAAATTAAAAATATTAAAATTATAACTAAGGCCTATCAAAATTATAAGACTTTGTAAAAAAAAGTATAAATTCCTATGAAATGACCCGAAAAGGTCAATATCATGGCGAAAAGGTGAAAACAACTCAGCTAAAGGATAACTCTACGTTGGAAGAGTTAAAAAAAATAAGTTTGTTGAATCAAGAGAAGATAAGGGAGAGTTTATTGGACCTTACAAAGATAAGGAAGGGTAGTTCTTTTAGATAGAGTTATAACCTCAACCATAGAGGGAGAAAATGCTAAATATGTAAGATCTTAGCAATCATTAGGCATTTTTTTAAGTCACTCTCAAAAGACATCTTGGAGAAGAATATAACATAAATATTACCAAACAAACTTGCAGATTTGAAGTCTTGATCTCAAATCACCATTTCATGTCTTGAAATTTCCTTTACATATATAGGATCACCCTTATGTACAACAAACTAGTCTAATCTATATAATCAAGATTCCAAATTAGTCTATGAGCAACCCATACTCCATTAAATATAATTAAGATTGTTAAATTCATAATAATTATGATATTCAACTAAGATTTACTTTAGTGATAGATCCCACTTGTATTATTGTATTGGAAAAACATAGAGTTTTGTGTTATCTATTAGTAAATTATGTCTTCTGAAGTCTGATTTCCATAGAATGATGTACAGTCAAATAAAAAAAGTTTTCCTTTCAAATGTTTAGATATTATTCAAACTTAAAAGGTCACTAGGGGAATTAACATAGGTGTATGAGAGTCTTGTGCACATTGAAATAAATTAGATTTATTATCTAAAACTCAAAATATACAATATTGAAGACTTTCAACCATGTACAGGCCTATATAAAATTATGTCTATGACTTGGTTGTCTTGAAATGAATTCTAAACATTATCACAAAGATAAAAACCATTCAGAATTTACTTCAATTACTTATAAGTACTCATCTATATTATGCATGTATTCTAGCCTATCTAGGAATTGATACCCATTTGAAGCATAATTTGTTTACGAAAAAATAGATAAGTACGAGAAGATATAAATGAAAGTATGTGGAAATCTCAAGTGGTTTCAAATAAGTCAAACATCCCTTGTCAAAGCTAACATAATATTTAAAATTTTAAATATGCCTTCAAAGAGTCAATTTGGTCTTTAGATATGGTAAAGTTATATAAAATTACATAGGTTGATTCTATTTATAACTCAAACCATTGAAGATTGTTAGTGCCATTAATGAAGTTGTTCGATAGGGACTGTTGTAATGAATTTAAGATCTCCCAAATTTCATATATAGTTTTTAAAAAGTTTCAATTAGTCTTGTAAGACCAATATTCTAGTTGATATTGTTTTAAAACAAAAACCATGTAGATATCTAGTTGAATGATTGGTCCTCTTGGGCAGATTTGTATACAAAGTCACAAACCTAAGGATACTATGATTTTTTCTGGAATTGAACATAGAAATCTAAAAATTCTGTGTCTAGGAAAACCAAGAATATTTTAAATACATTGTATGCTAAAAATAATTGAGTTGTATATATTACATACTCATACTAAATGGATACATTAGACCTTGCTTTGTATTCTCTTAATGAAGAATTGAATGAAAAAATGTCTAATAGATTCAAGGATAAAATGAAAGGTTAACAATTATGAATACAAAAACATCAAGTGAGGTTTTATCAATTACAAAAGGCTCAAAACCTCATAGTCAAGATAAAGATTTGAAGATACGATGGAAAGCATCAATGAAATATAGAAGACTGTTAAAATTTTGGAAATTTGATAAAGAATATAAATCCTTGACAAGTTAATAAAGATAGATGGATAAAAATGATCACAAACTTGTAAAGAAGGATAGTATAAATCAGACCTGGTACAAGTTTGAGAAATTGGAAGGGTTATTATTTTAAATATTGGTCATAAGGGTATGAAATATATTAAAGTCTAATTGATACTCATGGGACAAAATGTATTAGTTTAGACCTAGGGAATTTGAAAATGATAGTAAAGGAGCATGAATGTATAATATTTCTATCATTTTTGGTATCATATCTTAGCAAGAGCTCTTGGGTAAAATAAATTCTAGTTATTTGTCAAACCAAAGCATTTTTCTTATAAATTGGCATGGTGAACAAGTGATTGCTAATTGGATGTGTGGATCATTTTGGTATTTATTTGAGTTGAGCATGGTTGTTAATAAGTTATTAAATTATTTATTAAAGTGATCAAAGTTGTAGGAAAATTAATTGAGGTAGCTTAAAATCAAAAGAAGGCTTAAGAAGAAGGTTAAAATCTAGGAAAGACTTGGAAAGATGGTGAAAATCTTATGAATCTCAATAAATAGAAGATAAGAGAGATTTATCTTGTAAAGAGATCCAAGGTAGAGGTAACTTGCACAATTTTAAAAAGAACAAGGTGAAATATACTTGGGTGAGACAAGAAATATGGAGTAAGGTATATTATACTTGCTTGAGAGAATAGAGATGGTGAAAATAGTGATTAAAGAGCTACCTAAGGCAAAGGAACAACTAAGGAAGTAAAGAGAAAGAGAGATGAGAAAGAATTAGAAAGAGGAAGACTTCCAAAGGGAGATACATGAGATAAAACAAAAAATATCTTTAATAATATTCATAGTAGAGAACATGAAGAGCACATAGAGTGGGGTATTGATGAGAAAGAAAGTGAAATGTCCAATTGACCAAATGATGTAAAGAAGATGAAGGAAAAAATTGAAATTTGCCTTAAAAAGAGAAGATAATTCGTTAAGGAAGCAATAAAGAGTGTATATTTATAAACTTGAGATAATATAAATGTTAGGAGAAGATGATAAGGAACAAAAAAAGAAGAGGCAAATGAGCCTCATGATTTTGAATTTGATTTTTTATTTGTGTAATTAGGTACTAAAATATATGAATAAGTGAGCCAATTTGAGGCCTTAATGTTAGAAGAAGACTATGGAGAGAAGGAGATCCTCATGCAAGAGGATGAACAAGAAAAAGAATCCAAGATGCGGCACTAAGGAGTAAAGAGCAAAGACTTTTTGAAGGAGATAATTGAACTAGAGGAGGAATATTTGAAAGGATAACCCAAGAAATAAAGTTTGCTTTGTAATAATGTCTTTGTTTATGTAAACTATGAAAAGTTAGAAGAAATGGAAATATTGGAACATGCCATAAATAATTATGTATTGTTTGAAAATCAAATCTCATTAGATGAGCAAGTACAAAAAAAATAAGCATTTAATGAGACCCAAGAGTCTCAAGTTTTTATTTTTGACAGTTTATTGGATCATATTTGTATATGTGAGTTTAGAAAGATAGACGAGAATTTGGAAGATATTTCAAGGAAGAAGACAAAAAATGGATCAAGAATACATATTCATTTTTATGAGAAGCTGGTTCAAGGAGATCAGTAACTAAGGAGGAAAGAAAAAATAAAGGAACTAAAGAAAAATTGGAAAAAGAGAAAGAAATCTTTTGATCAAGAGATCAAAATTTGTACATAGGGATTTTGATGCATGAAAATCACCTCTATCATTGTAAATATAGTATGTAAAATTGAATAGGTGTCAAATAAGCCTTATCATGAAGGTAATAATCATTGTAAAGACCTAATAAGGTCCTGGGTAGTCTAAGTAAGTGTTATGATATCTAAGAATTCATAATCCAGAGATGTATGTATGAGTTGAAGTTTTACCTCCAAAAATTGAATTAAATATATTTAAATTATAACCTAAGTCCTATAAGCCTTATAAGACTTTGTAAAAAATTATAAATTCCTATGAAATGACCCTAAGAGGTTAATAGCATGGTAAAAAGTTGAAAACGTAGCTAAAGGACATATCTACATTGGAGGAGTTAAGAAAAGTAAGTTTGTTGAATCAAGAAGGGATAAGGGACAGTTTCTTGGACAATACCAAGATAATGAAGGGTGGTTCTTTCAGATAGAGCTTGAAACTCAACCATAGAGGGAACAAATGCTATATATGTAAGATCTTAGAAATCATTAGGCATGTTTTTCAAGTCACTCTCTAGAGACATCTTGGAGGAACTTGTGTAAATAGTCAAGACAATTGTATAGATTAGAGTGTTTTGTTGTACATAAGGGTGATCCTTTGTATGTAAATGAAATTTTAAGAGATGAAATGGCAATTTGAGATCAAGACTTCAAATCTACATGTTTGTTTGGTAAGTAACTATGTTATATTATTTTTTATTTGAAATTTTATCCTCAAAGACATATGATTGCCATTAATAATAGTTTTGTGTGTAACAGGTAACTTAATTAATCTTTGGTTGTTAATAACTTTGTGTGGTATCCATATTTACAAATTGGTCTATGAGAAACCCATACTCTATTAAATATAATCAGGATTGTTGAATTCATAATAATTATGATATTTGATTAAGATTTACATTAGTGATAGCACCCACTTGTATTATTGTATTTTAGAAATAAAGATTTTTGTATTATTTATAGGCTAAGAAATAAGGAAATAACATATTTTAAATGTAAGAACTCAAAATGCGCATTAGAGCCTTAAGACATAATGTTATAAAATTGATCCAATGCAATTTGGTGTATTTTGAGTTATTCAAGTAAATTCTATCTTCTCAAGTCAGATAGTAATGGAGCATGAATGTATAATATTTATATCATGTTTTTTGGAGTGGGCTTTTCCTCAAACCATTTGGGTGGCACTATCAGTCTTGGACTATAATTTTTTTCATTCTACTTTGATGGAATGAGGTTACATTATTATTTTGGTTTTGAATTTGTTGAAAATTTCAAAGGAATTAAATGTTGGCCACACATGGCCATTTTTAATCCAAACCAAGTTTATTTTGGTTAATTAATGATATGTTTTTCCTCTTTTGACTTAATGGAGTCAATTTGGCTATTATGAATTAGAATCCTTTTGTTGAATTATTTTACACTCAGATAAGCCTCTTGGGATGAGCAATGGACTTTGTCTAGACCTTTAAATATCTATAAATGGATATAATAAATCATGATTTATGGTGTAAATCATATTATATAAAGATCTAATGTATGCCTTAGGCATTAATCAGGCCAACTAGTTTGGCTGAGTGTTATGGTTTTACATTGACTAGATTGCTTCTCTCATCCTTGTTGACTATTTTTACAAGTCCTTACTAGTGGCATAGTATCTTTTGTATACCTCTTACCTTAATTGAGTACATGGTTTCCAAAAACCTTCCCCAAGCTGATGGTTGAGGTGGTAAGGGCCATTGATGGTTGGGCTCATAGGACTAGTTTTGAAGGGTGTTCCACTTGTTTTATTCATCCTTCTCTATTAATGTACTTGGACTTGCATGTAGTGGCATGTTTCTTGGTTGTGTCATTTGGTACATGATTATTATTTGGCATGTTGGATTGTAGTTGGCTACCTATTTTATGTTATGGTTACACATTCTTACCTATGTAACCTTATAACATTTATTATGTTGGAAAAGAATAGTATTGTATTTGATATTGTTAGTAGTGATAAGAAATGAATATGGTAACATGGATATTGTATATTTATCCAATTTTATTCATTTATTTAGCATGCATGATGTAGAGATATATACTTCCTTCTAAACTCTCTCTCTCTCTCTCTCTCTCTCTCTCTCTCTCTCTCTCTCTCTCTCTCTCTCTCTCTCTCTCTCTCTCTCTCTCTCTCTCTCTCTCTCTCTCTCTCTCTCTCTCTCTATTGAGGTTTATCCTACTAACTGGTTTCCTTCAACCTTCATTTCTTACTCATCAAATCTAACTTCTCCTTTCTTTATTTCACTTTATGACTTTACAAAACTCTACCTTGTTCCTTTTATCACCATACACTTCCCATGTAGTTTTTCCTTGATGCAACATGAATTTAATAAATATACCTTTTCTTGGTCCTTTCTAACTCCTCACACCATGCACAAACTCCCTGATCATCAAATTTTTATTTTCCCCAAATCTGCCTATTCCTTTCCATAGTCCTACTAGCCTTCTTTAGGATCTATTTTTAGTGGTATAGATTTATACCTTCATCAAATTAAAATAAAAAACTTATTTCAAATTCTTTATATTCATTTTTTTCTCCTCATGCAATTTCAAGAATCAATTCTCTCATCTAGCCTCTTAACTAGCCTCCTTTTGTTCCCTATTTAGGCCTAGTTAGACCTAGTTGAAGATCACCTACTTAAATCCATAATTGTAAAGTATATAAAAACCTAAAACCAATTCCATTAGTTAAAACACCTCAATATAATCCAAATTTTAAAAAATCAAGATTTTTGAATGGTGAAAACTCATTTTAGAGGCAAACCCCTAATTCTAGGGTTTCATACACCAGCACAAGGCTGAGGGCCTTCAAAAATATCTAACTTGTGTTATACTAGGTTTCAAAACCTTTTTCCACTTGAAATATCTCTATCTAGACCATACACAATTTTTCCTTTTGGATATCAAGTTCTAAACACCCATAGATCATTAGTAAACACAAAAACTCAATCTTGATAACTCTACATTTCACTAGTAGAAACATGGTAATTAGGGTTTTGTTTTCTATTTAACATCTATAGGTACTTAAAAACCTACAATAAGGTTATATCGACTTTATATTACCAATATATACTCTTTCCATCCTCTCATTGAATCCAAAAAAAGAATCAACACCAAGATACAATATGCAAAACTCTATTTTAGATGGACTGTATGGTTTTAATGAGTAATATCCATGATTTCTTGAGACCATAACAATTGTTAATCAGTTATGCACTAAAAAATATTATCTCCAATTTATCATGCATTCTCTATTACTGATTCCACACAATACTTAAGTGAGGAAAGGATCCAAATCTCATACTCTTCTTTAAACAGAGCTATAAGTGGGCATTTATTATTTATTAGTCTTGATTATCTTCATCAAATGACTTGATTTCACTCAAAGGAACTCAAAATAAATATTCATCTAAATTAAATTTTAAATGATACAATCACTATAATATTTCTTGACACACTATGTTTTTTGTCCTACTACTCCCCATGTACAAACCTTGCATAGACCAATATCATGCATAGAATTATGTATATATCTACAATTTCATTACACCACATCGAACTAATTGACTTACATTATAACATATAAATAACTTCATAAACATAAGAAATCATATTATTCACAAAAATTATTCTTTAAGAAATGACTTTCTTCATTAATTTCCTTTCATACATTCAATTTGGACTTACATACAGTCCTTCATTCCTCTTAGAAGACCTTTCCCACTATTGTCTACCCATGTTTCTCTTCCACATATCATTCATATGGAATACTAATAATTATAACACCTTATATATCTTTTTTAACTTAAAATAGACCCCATAACAAGACTCTATAACTGTTTCTTGGAACAAGAAACTTCCATTTGCTTTAAAACCCACATAGGGTGATTAACATATTAGCCT